>CM076577.1:106932544-107226695 GCA_034641835.2 Pinus albicaulis
AGACTGAAAGAAATGAAAAACTAAGATATCATAGCCATCTCCTACCCATCATTATGATATTTTTGACAAGCGTTTAAGAGCAAGAACAACTATGGTACTTAGTGAAAACACACAACTAAAACGTTCAAGATCACAATCATGCTTATCATAAGTATAACTGTGATGGTGAATAAAAGAGACTACAATTAAACCCTACAATACTATAGCCATTTCCCATTCATCATTATAATCTTTTGGAAGAGCTTCTTCTTTTGGTAGAGTTTTTAGAATGAGTATAACCACAGTAGCTAATGAAAACAACTACTAATTCAAATTCAAAAATGTAAAGGCAGCTAGAGTACTTATCTAAATTACGCAAATAAATCCGTGCAAGAGGCAGGGGCCCTCTACCACCTGACGGAATCTAACTCCAAATCAAATCAATGCTTTCAAAACAACACTGTCTGCTTCATTAAAAGTGAAATAACTTGAACAGAGCACTCTGCGTCTTCAGAAATGTAGCACAGAATCTAAGCAAAATCTAGAACAAAATCTAGCTAGCTCTCGGTTTCCCAAGTGTTTATATAACAAATGTAAATAACAAGACTTGCAACAATTTCAGGAACACTGTCTTTCCTTATCGGAATCACATTAGGACTTCAAGGGGCCGTGAAAAGGAAAAAGACATCTGGACTGAGACAGTCCTAATAGAAGTCTGCCTTCCTAAATATGTTCCCACGTTCCAAAACCATACCCAGAATTCGTTTCTTCCTTCATGGTGAGCAACGAACCATGTAGACATGACGTGGAATATGCCCATATGCGGTTTTTCTTGAGAGGCCACCTGGAACATACTCAAACGTGAAGACAACTGCAGAATCGCCGGTTCGTTTCTTCCTTCATGGTGAGCAACGAACAATGTAGACATGACGTGGAATATGCCCATATGCGTTTTTTCTTGAGAGGCCACCTGGAACATACCCAAACGTGAAGGGAGCTGCAGAATCCCCGGTTAGCTACGGAATGTCTGCATTCTGCAGCTAGTTCCGGTCAAAATGCTTTACAATGGAAAAAATCACAAAACTTAGCAAGTCAGTCATGTAAATCATTCTAGAAGTAATTTTAACTAAATTCATTGATCAATTGGGTCTAGGATAGCAATGGACAAAGGAAAATGAGGTAAAGTAAGATGAAAGAAAGCACAAATTTTGAGGCTCAACAGGAAGATATAGAAAATAGAGACCTCATTAATAAAAAGGATTATGAGGATCATTTCTTAAGCTTTTAACAGGTTTTAGTGGAGCTCTCTTCTATTATCTCTCTCTCATACTTTTGGATACATGGAGTTTTCTTGGAGCACTCCTAGAGAGTTTGGATACTTGGCGATTTAGAGAAAGATGGAAATGGAATAGAAGGAAAGTGCAAGAGTACATTGGGATCAACATATACAACAGGTTCTAAGTTCAGGTACCAAGTTGCACGTATGTTATCCTCACTAGTTTTGGCATGTATGGTGTATGCATGTGTATTTTCCTAGCCTTTCCCTTTCCTTGATAGCGATGGCGTTGTGGGTTTATTTCCATTAATTTTTTTCTAGTTGGTTTATCCAGGCAGATTTTGGTGGTCACCCACCTATTCCACTTGTACCCCTGTCATTTTTTCCTTCATCTTTCCAATTTCCATAATTGTAGCAAAATTTACTATTTTTGGTAGTTTTTTAGGTCTTGAACTTCAAGAGCCTTTTTGAACTCGAAATGCGTTGTCAACATTTGTATTCCTCAGATAGATATTTCTAATCATGTATCGTGTGCATCAAACGAATATCATATGACCAAGTTATGACCCCGGGAAGTTGGCTACCCAACTAACCCCAAGAGGGCCCATAAACTCTTGGTGTTACATCTCCTCGGGTTAGGTTTTTGGTTGTTTAGGGTTTTCTCTTATTGTTCAATAATAAAAAGTCCCTTGAGCCTCATTGTAACATAGTTCAGAGGAATTTAGCCGCCACATCTCTTCTAAGAGATAAGCTACCATTTCCAGAGCTAGTTTCTTTCAATTTTGTGTGTAATAATTTTAAGTATTTGATATTAATGCAAGGAAATATTATTTCTATTGCATCTCTATATTTGTGATTATATATATATTATGTTTCATTCCTTATTAAATTTGGATCAGTGGTATCGGAGCAGTATACTCTTTCTCGATTTTTCTTTGCATGTCCCCAACAAGGTCGAGGTATAAGGAGTTAGGGCTCGATATGGTTGAATCTTTGCAAGATCACCCTTGCAAACCCTAATGGCCTCCCATGGCGAAAGACAAGAAAGAAAAGGGAGCAGGACACACTTTCAAAATATTTCTTGAGGAGGCCCTCGAAAAAAAGGAAAGCGATGATGCATAAGTTTTCCCAGATCTTTCAATGGCTACCCACCGATGGTGTATCTTCATCCAGCAGCCACTCTGGAGGCGCCACTCCTTTCAAGGTACAAGTCAACTTCGACATCCATGTATTTGAAGGCCACATAGATGCATATCTCATATACATATGGTTTAATTTGATGGAGGCGTATTTTTCGGTCCATGAATTCTATGATCGAGAAAAGATTACCTTTGCGCTCCTCAAAGCTTCCTCCCATATCAAATATTGGTGGGAAACCTACTATGAAGAAAGGGATGAGGAAGAACCCTCAATTGTTTCAGCTGCACCCACTTGGAATTCATTCCGAGAAGGCATAAAGGAACAACATTACCCCGTGGGGAGCTATTAGGAAAAGTGAATCCAATGGACCATGTTGAGGCAACAAAGAGATCAAGATGTGCACGAGCTGACGAATTTGTTCCATACCTTGTGCACAAAGTTGGGTATTAAATATTCAAAGAAACATTTGGTACTCAAGTACCGCAGTTGTTTGCACAGATACATTGAGGAGGAAATGGAGCTCATCAACATTACCTTGCTTTGCATGACATATCTATATGTTGCCAATATCGAGCATAAATTTAAGCAGAAGAAGAAAGACTTTGGATCCATGAATCCAAAGCGAGGGAATGGCAGCCCCAAACCGCAAAACAAGGGGCAAATCCAGAGCGGGGTGACTCAGGACAACCTACCAAAGCAGCAAGCAAAGAAAAGCACCACAAAGCCAAATAAGGATAAGGGGAAGTAATGTAAATTTCATAGAATCTCCACTCACAACACAATTGAGTTTCAGGCCAAACGTTCGTTGGTGGTTGAACTAAAGGCATCTGAATCAGATGCATGTTCTAATTCTAATTTAGAGCCATACAAGGGGAATGTCAAAGGGAACTAGATCATTGATGCATAACCCAGTGCCACCGTTGACTCCACCAATCTCCAAAGGGAGGTGCCCGAGGATCCAGAGGAGGGGGAGCGCCTCTTCAATTCCTAGATGTGGGTGAAGGGTCCTCCACTGCAACTCATTGTTGATAGCGGAAGCCAAAAGAACCGCATTTCAATAGAGGTCGTGAAGCAGGTTGGCCTACTGAACACAACACACCTATAGTCGTATACCATTGGGTGGCTTCACAAAGGAAGAGATCTCTGTGTCATCCAGAAATGCCACCTTCCCTACAACATGAAGCCCTTCACGGATGAGGTACTATGTGATGTTGCTCCTCTTGAAGTTTCTAATGTATTATTAGGCCAACCATACTTGTGGAAAACACTTGATTTGTATGATTCTAGGCCTCATTATTTTATTATTACTTTGGGAAATATTTTTTACAGGATACCGGAGGTAGTACCGCCTTCTGGCATCTCTTTTATTACTGCAAAGAAATGTAGTAATAGTATTTCGCAAACTAGGAATTTATTTTCATTACGATTCATCCACGGGGCAAGAAGAATATTGTGGTCGTAGCCTCCAAACAAGGCTCCCCTGCGTGGCAACAGAAGATGGACAAAGTTTTGGAGGAATACAAGGAAATTTTCTCATCACCGACAAGGGTTCCTCTACACTGTCAAGTCAAGCACTCCATTGATCTGACCCCAGGCACGCCGCTGCCTAATGGGCCGATCTATCGACGCTCTATTATGGAGAATGATGAAATCAAGAGCGAGATCCAAGAGCTATTACAGAAAGGGAACATCAGGCCAATCTCCTCACCCTGTGGTATCCCGATCGTGTTGTAAAGAAGAAGTATGGCATCTGGAGACTCTATATTGACTATCGGGTGCTGAAAAATATCACTGTGCGGAATAGGTATCCAATCCCATAGATTGATAACCTCCTAGACCAGCTCAGTGGGGCCAAATATTTTAGCAAGATCAACTTGAAGTCTGAGTATCACCAGGTTCCAATCAAACCATATGATGTATGGAAGACTGCCTTTGAAGCCAAGGAGGGCCTTTTCAAATGGTTGGTCATGCCTTTTGGGTTGATGAATGCTTCCGCAACCTTCATGCAGCTGATGGACGACATCTTGCAGCCATTAAAAAACTCATTTTTGGCGGTGTAATTGGATGAAACCCTGACCTTCAGCCATACTTGGGAAGACCACCTCCACCACATCCGACAGGTCCTCCAAATATTGCGGCAACACAAGTTGTGTGCCAATTTGGAGAAGTGCACTTATTGCATGAACCGGGTTCATTATTTGGGATTTATTATTGATGAGTGTGGGGTGCATGTGGATATAGCCAAGATCCAAGTCATTCAAGATTGGCGAGCCCCAACAATTGTAATAGGGCTCCACTTAATTCTAGGTGTTTCCAATTTCTACCATAGGTTGGTGTTGATATTTTCTCATATCACTTGGCCCTTGAGTCAAGTCACCAAGGGAGGAGTGAAAACAAAACTGTTTTGGTATGAATCTCAATAGAAGGCGTTCATATATTTGAAACATCGCCTCTGCTCTGCACCAGTGCTCACATTATCAGACTTGCAACAACCATTTGAGATCGAGACAAATACCTTTGAATATGCTACTGGGGCAGTTCTTACTCAACAGGGGCATCCAGTGGCATATCACAGTGATACCGTTTTCCGACACAGTCTAGAAGTATTCCACTTATGATAACGAGATGTATTCCATTGTGTAGGCTTGCTGACAATGGAAGCATTAAATTTTGGGGAAGGAAACGGTCATCCACACAGACCATCGACCCTTGCAGTTCATACAGACAAAAGGGAAGTTACAAAACGATCGACATCATAAGTGGTCCACATACCTGCAACAGTTTCATTTGAACATAAATTACAAGAAGGGCAGAACAAATAATGTTGCATACTGCCTTAGTTGACCACCGATCGTGGCACTAACCACCATGCTCAACTCTTGTGGGAACGAGACTTTCGATTGGCCACTTCACTACAGAAGCGATCCATAATTTGGCCACACATACAAGACGCTCTTGGAGGGTAAGAAAGTTCCAAATTTTCACCTCTAGGATGCACTGTTATGTCACGTGGGACACCTTTTTGTTCCTTCAAGCGAGCGTGCCAAGATGGTTTGGGAAGCGCACTACAATTGGGTCGCTAGGCATTTCGGGGTCGAGAAAATAGCAACAGTACTGCAGAAGTATTTCTATTGGTTGAAACTTTGACAGGATGTCGGCAAGTTCATCAGATCTTGCACTTCTTGCACCATTTCCAAAGTGACCATCAAGAAGCAGGGCCACTTTACTCTGTTTCCTACCCCTAGTTGACCTTGGGAATCCATCTCCATGGATTACATGTCAGTTATTCCTTCTACTAAGCATGGAAAAAACTGTATTTTTGTGATCATCGACAGATTCTCGAAGATGGTCATTATGGCAGCCTACAAGAAGAATATCACAGCAGAAGCCACTACTAAACTCTTCTTTGAACGGGTGTGGGTACACTTTGGGATCCCACGGTATATCATCTCAGATTAGGACAGCAAGTTCCTCAGTAAATTTTGGTCCATCCTTTGGTCGATGCTAGACACCAAGCTCACCAAGTCCACAACTTTCCATCCCCAAATTGATGGACAGACAAAAGTCATCAATATGATGATCGTACACATTCTGCGCATGTACAACTAAAAGGATCCACGCACATGGATGAGAGCCTCCCCTATGTACAAAATAGCTATAACTGGGCTCTCCACAGCTCAACTGGGCACAACCCCTTTCAGGTCACCTTGGGATTCCAACCACTATGTCCCATTGCTGTAGTCATGCCATTTGTGGTTTCTCAGGTAGATTCGGCTCATGTTCAGTCCGAATTTGATAGGGCGAACAACTTCATTGAGATAATTCAGCACATCAGCCAATAGGTTCATGACATATTGGATATATCCAACGCTAAGTGCAAGCAACGACATGATCAACATCGGTTACCACACAACTTCAAGGTGGGCGACAAAGTCTGGTTACATTTGCAGAAGGAGTGCCTCGCTGGGCCTCACAACAAGCTTTGCCTGCTTCAATATGGGCCATACACCATCACCAAGGTTGTAGGGGACAATGCTACCAATCTTAGTATTCCACCATTCCTTGGTCTGCACCCAGTGTTTAATGTGGGCCGCCTTCAGCCATACATTCCACATCTACAGAACACATCCAACATGGCATAACAACTGACACCAACCGAGTTAAACCCAAACCACATGGAACAAGCCAAAATTGATCATATCATGGAAACACAAATCAATAACACCCAAAAACAAAGTATCCAATCATATCGATTTTTCAAAGTAGACCAACTCCTTCACCAGGGCAAGTGGCACACTAGGCACCAAGCTCAACAGAATTTTCCTCATCTCATGAAGGAACTGAACGCAATGGGGACAATTTATTTGTAAGGCCACCCACCTATTCCACTTGTACACCTACCATTTTTTCTTTCATATTTTTAGTTTCCCTAATTGTAGCACAATTTACTATTTTTGGAAGCTTTTCGGCTCCTGAACTTCAGGAGCCATTTTGAGACCTTAAACTACGTTTTTTTGGAAACTCACATCCATAAAAAGTGAGTTTTTTACTTTCATTTTTTGTCAGGAGTTGTATTCCTCTGATAGGACTTTCTAACGAGGTATCATGTGCATCAAATGAAGATCATATGACCAAGTTACGATCCCGAGAAGTTGGTTGCCCAACTAACCCCAACGGGGCCCATAAACTCTTGGTGTTACATCTCCTCGGGTTAGGGTTTTGGTTTTTTTGTGTTTTCTCTTATTGTTTAATAATAAAAATTCCCTTGAGCCTCATTGTAACAAATTTCAGAAGCATGTATCTGCCGCATCTCTTCTTAGAGATAAGCTACTATTGTTAGAGCTAGTTTCTTTCAATTCGGTCTATAAGCATTTTCAGTATTTGATATTAATGAAATGAAATATTACTTATTTTGCATCTCTATATTTGTGATTATCTCTGTATTCTATTTTGTTCCTTATTAAATTTGAACCATTGGTTCTCATGATTCCTTTAGTTGTTGGGTTGAGTTATTAGTTTCGGGAGACTTGGTTGGACAAATGCTTTGGAGCCTAGCGGACAGTTGTTGGGTTGAGTTAATAGTACTGGAGTGTTGGTTGGAAAAACTCTATGGAGCCCTTGGTGGTTTGAGTTACTAGTCCTGGAGCATTGGTTGGAAAAATGCTCCGGAGTCCGGAAATAACTGGGGTTGTGTTACTAGTCCTGGAGCCTTGGTTGGAAAAACACTCTGGAACCTTGGAGTACGTTGGATAGAGACCAATCCATGATGCTTGTGATTTCCAACCGTGAGATGGAATCATTGGTTGAGGTTTGAGGTGGGTTTCCCTCTAGAAGCCTTGAATTGACAGTGATTGATGTGTTTGATGATATCCCACATTCATGCTTGGAATATGGCATGGGGGTGATTGGCTGAAGTGAGACTTGGTTGAGCCAATCCATGGTCAGGTGGAACGTGGAAGTCTCATTCTGGTTGGTTTTTACATTTATTAATTAAGAGATAACTCTTCTATTATTCGGTATGAAAATGTACTATTTTATGTATGAATTTTATTGCTCTTATATCCATTGTATATCTATTGTTATTGTGCTAGTTATAAGCATGTATTTGATCAGTGATGATGTATGGATCTATATATGTGTTTACCTGTAAAGGAATAAAAAATGTATCTATGGTAAAATTGACTGTATTATATCTTATGATGTAGGGGGGCAATGCTTCTTAGCTATTCTCACATAAGTAAGAGATCCCCATGTTAAAATTTGATGTTTATACCTGTAGATGCAATGTTTTTGACATGTTTGACGAAATTCCTGTTGTTTTATGGAAATCAAACCTACAGATATGCTTTCCCTAATTGTGGTGGTGAAATTATAACAACATAAAGAAAGATATCTGACCTTTTCATTAAAATGAATAGATAAAGGGAGGAAAACCTAATTGTAATCTGTTTGCTTTTCCTCGCCTCCCTTCGTCACTTCTATCACTCTCAATATAACTAAACTTGCTTGATTAATATCTGCAATGGAAAATAGAAGACATAAAACAATATAAAGGCAATAAGATCTATTCAAGTTAAACAAATTGAATCGATTAAATTCATAAATACACATATAACATCATTGACACGTGCATTAGGAAAGGAACAAATGTATTTATTATGAAGTAGAAGGAAGAGTACAACAATTTGATTGATTCATTGTCACTCATATAGCTTTAGTCCCATCCTCATCACATCTAGCATAAACAATCTAGCAGCATCACAGTACATGCAAAATACCTCCAAGAGTTGTGATCTCACTAGCATAACTCTACTTAACACAAATTCTTGTCCCCTTGTGCACTATGACCAGTGCTCTATTTATAAGTAGATGAAGGTAGTTTGACCTAAATGAATCATTGAATGGATTTCCTAAATATGGATGAAGATGCTTCCTTGTTCATGGGAATAGGAGGATAAGAGGTTTAATGGCTTCATGGTGTCCATTTTTGAAGCTATCAGATAAGGTGAAATATGTAATAACTTCTATAAGCCACTAGAGGTTGGAAAGATTCTTGGAATCCAATGAAAAATTCGCTCCCAGTCGACCAACACACTATAAATTGGGCCTAGATCCTCCGCAACACAACTTTACATGGGAGTATATGCTCTGCAAAGCAGTTACAACTGTCTAGGGGTGTGTTGATGGCTCAATGGGGCACTTGCACTGGCATCTAAGCAGTGAAACTTTCATGAAGGAAAACCACCAATGGAATGACTTGTTTATGGCATGTAGAAACTAATTTAGAGTATGATATACCCTAATAGATACTGATATATGTTTTGGGATGATGCCCAATTTGACTTGTAATAGCTGCCCCCTAAAGCATGAAGTAAAAAATGATAATGTTGAGTGATTCTCTTTACGACATGATGAGGAGGATCTGAAGCGGACAATGACCTGCATCAATTACAATACATTACATCATGGTATCTCTTCATCTTAGACATGAATTGTTGAGGGAGGCGTATCCCATACTCAACACATAAACTGCCATAACATCAGAAATTTGTCTACATATATAACCTTTTCTAGAGATATAGACCCATGATAGGATGACGATATGAGTAATGACCATCATATAGATGATTTGGTACTACTCCTAAAATCGCAGCTCGAATGGAGGAAAATAGATCCAGGGTCTTCTATCTCGTTCACTCTATCGCTTAAAGTACGAGTCTAACCATGCGAATATGTGATCTGAAGTTGAACATGGGAAGAGACTATTTGATTACCAGCCAATTATGCAAGTCGTTAACAAATGCGAGAGAAACCATCATTGATGATAATGTCTCTCAAGGTACTGCATTACATTCTGCATGGTGTGAATAGATTATTTGATGTCGAACACCATACAAAGTCTTTCAGTCGAAGGCGTGTGATGTCAACCTATTGCCAGAAGCCAGAAACCTTCCATTGATGTAAGCAAGGTCCAAGGTACTGAAAGTTTGTTTCTAATTCAAATTCCTATATGATGAACTGATGTCGAAAGAAAGCGACTCGTCGCAGGAGGGAATTTGATGTTTCCCCCATAAAGGAAATGAAATGAGAGTAATGATTTTAGAGATAGAATGTTATTAATGAAGCAATGTCAGGGATGGCAGTCATGAAATGAAGGTTTATAAGTATTGCAAAGGACAAGGAATAACTAAGTGACTTCTCTTGAACATATCAGCAACACTGAATGAATTGGCAGCATCTGACCCAAAACCGAAGTGATGGATGTTGTGATAGACCATAGGTATTGTTAGGGTCCTATAGGCGACTCACAAGCCATACCCTATTTGTCGTGTAAAGTTCTTATCTGCCTAAATGGCAGTAAACGATTTTACTCAGACATATGTGATCCACTGATTTTATGCTGCGTGGAGGAGAGATAATGGGGAATTACCGCCCATATCGCAAATCCAAAATTGATTATCAACTGCACCATTATATTTGTGATATGGCTTGTGATTCGTTGGATTAGGTGGAGGGAGTGCGAACGGTTCAAATTAAGTGATGAAGTTATTGGGTATATGGGCATGGGGCCCGGGATATTTTATGCAGTGGGGTTCAATGTTATATGTTAAAACGTAGTTTTAACATAAAAATTTGGTGTTAAACGGGTAGACAGGATAGGTGGATAAGAACTTTACACGGAAAATAAGGTATGGCTTAGGTTTGTTAGTTCTGTTTTAAGCCACTTTAGACTGTGTTAGGTCTATTTTATCAAAGAAAAGAGCATTAAACCCTTGTTAAACCTTTCCCGAGTCTCTAAAAAAAGGTTTAAAGATTGATTTTAGAGCAGAAATTGAAAGTTTGAACCAAAATAAACCATACTTTTACCTATTACTGTTCAAAAAAGACCTTCGTCATACCAAAAAGACCTTCTGTAAATAGTCTAAGCTTACATAAGTGTATAAAAACCTAAAAAGCAGAGTTTTTAAGATCCAAAGGACTAAATTGTTAAAAAAAAAATCTAGTAATGGCTTCTAAAAGCACCATTGTCATCAATCCACTACAACATCCTGTTGTAGATGTTGAGCATACCCCTTTAGCTGATATAGACTATGAAATCACTGATCAAGTAATTGAATTCAATCTTCTTGATCTCCACTGCTAGAGCCTAGAAAAATCTTTGGATTAGGGAAATGAAGTGCAAATTTGGGAGTCTAATTTGCCCAAATATGTAGTTCCACATACCCATCAGTGCCCTGAGGCCATTAGATTGTGTTAAGCTCACTATTCCCCAGATCAAAGAGCAATTATTAATGCTGAGAAAGAATTATTATTTACTATCACCGTTGAATCCATAAACCAAATGCTTCAGTTGCAACCAGATCCTAATGCAGTCCCTATGTCTATAGAAGCTCTTACAAATCTTTATCTAGATTTAGAATTTCCTAAAAGATTTCAAATCTTTCAAATATTCATGCCTTCATATGTTTAAATCTCAAAGATTAACCCTCCATATCATCCACCAAATTCCCAGAAGGATCAAGACACATTATCTCAATGTTGTCTTTTATCCCTGGTTACTTTACTAATGAGCACACTGATGAGTCTATACTTGGTTTTCTATCCAATTTTGTGCCTGGTCAACCCCCTGCAGTCATTTATAACTTTGCTGAGTATATATCTGATAGTATTCATGATCAGCTTGCGAAACTTCCTACAGAAGGTGTTTTCAGATATACCTCATTCCTATTCCATATGTTTCTCTACTTCCAGTCAGATAAATTCCCAATAACCCTACAAAATTTGGATGTAGAGGGAAATCCACTGTCAGTTATTTTCTGAACTTCTATAATCAGAAAAGAGTCAACTTAGTTCACTTATGCATATTTCAAAGACTGTTTTATTCACCCATTGATAAATATGCTTACAAAAAATGTACAGCCAAGGATAAATGATGAGATTAAGAAAGTTTTACAGCTATCAGAGCAAAGAAGAACTGGTGATTGGTACCTATACCAAAGCCACACAGAGATTAGAGTCTATGGGTCAAACCTCTTGCCCTACAAATTGCCAAAGTATTTTCCAATAAGAGTGTTTGCATTAGAATATATAAGACAAATTCTAAACTTAGATTCTATAAAAATTTTGGTTGCTAAAAAGAAAACTCATTTCGAATTGAAAAATCAAGTGGGTCCTTTCATATACAACAACAGGGAAGCAGGTGTAGAGGTAGCAGAAAAATTGCTAGAGTATAAGTTTGATGAAAGTTTCCTGTGGAACTATGATCCTTATGGTATAATCATTAAGATGAGGGTGACATGTAAATTAACCCCTTATATCCATGACAAAAAGCTTGAAATTGAAGAGTTTTCAAACCAAACTGAATGGTTGGAAAATACATTGATGGAATCTGTCAAGCAAGGTGATACTAGTCACACTTTGCAGACTCCTATTCAGGAGGACAGAACCATAAAGAGAAATAGAGAAGAAAGCTCATATACTGCTAAAATAACCACAAGAACCATATTTAAGCTTAGGTACAATAAGAAACCAAAGATTAATCCAGTAGACAAAGAAAATGAAACAATTGATGTTGAAGATGCAAATGTTCCAGATAATATGCCACCAACAGAGATTGAGAATGAGGAGAAACCTGCTACTTCCAATACACGAATGATTTAGAAACAATAGGGTATGGAAGCATCTTCATCACAGAAAGTAGAGGATACAGACATGGATATCAAATAAAAGTATAAACAGATCAAGGCAAAAAATGAGGAGATCAAGAATGAAATATATTCACAGTATTTGAAGAAGACTCCAGGAAATCAAAATAGGCTGCTCTTAGCCTTTGATTATACAAATAAGAAATTGGTAATGTCAATACTTCAACCTACAGTAAAAACACCTAAAACAACAGCAGATTATAAGAAGGTTGACTTTGAAGTACCAGTAGAAAGCATTCATCCCTTAGATCAAATTTAGTTCCACAAGAAAAGCTCAGAAATGCTATATTCTACTATGACCACAAAGGAAATGAGTGCCCAAAAGCTCCAAAACACTTTGAAAAATATGAGAGATCAGCTAAGGGTTGAAAAATATTCTTCATATGCTAAAGAAACGAGAATCAAGTCTTTAGAGGAATTGGTGATTGAGGTAGGGTATGACCCTTCTAATGTGAAAGCTACAAAAGAATTGGTGAAGAAGAAAAATGTTGATATTGCAGCACTCAGAAAGCAATTGAAATTATCCCCAAGAGAGCATGCACAAGCTAAGGAAATTGTAGAGGAAGAAAACCAAAAGGATGAGATGATGAGTCTCATATTACAAATGACAACACAGATCAAGGAGATGGAAATTGAGATGGACAAGCTTGTCCAAGAAAAATAAGCTGCAAAGACACAAAATGTTCCTCCTATAGTCATTCCCATGGTAACAACAACAGTTCCTTCAACTCTAGTAGAAGAGTTAGCCCCCAAGATCCCATTGGCCACATTAGTGCCAGTCACTTCTTCTACGACTTCTGCCACTGAATCATCTACTCCAGCAATACAACAGTCAGATGAAGCCAAAAAACTTATTAAAGCCATGGAAGAGATGTCAATACAGAATAATGAGATTAAAATATTGAAAGAGCAAATCAAGAAACTTGAAGATGCTAAGAAATTAGCACACATAAATGCTAAAACAGAGGAACAAAAGTTTAAAAGGTTAAGTGAACAACTCAAAAAGGAAGAAACGGAATTAACCTTGAAAGAGCCCATGGCATACATCAAAAATCAACTATGGTCCAAAATCATTGAGTCAATCAATGATACTTGGCCATCCATTGAAGTAATTTTTGAACAAAAGGACTTGCTTAAAGCAACCAAAGAAAAAATTCAGAAGACTAAAGATGAATTGGGCACCAAACCTGAGGAAGCATTAGAAATCATTAAGTTACTCAACAGTAAAAATAAGCAGGAATTGGATGAAATAGGAATAACTGATAGGACAGAGACAATTATTGAGGTAAGAAAAGTACTTTCAAAGAAAAACTTGATGAAACAGTTAGAAGAGAAGTGTCAAAATATGGACATAGCCATAACTAGATTCATGGTTAAGTTTGACACCTTAAGACAAAAAGGTCTTCCAAATATTCTTGTTATCAATTATAAACTGATGAAACAAGAAGACTACAATAAAAATATTAGAGATTTTTCCAAATAACAGGTGAATAAATCAGATTGGAAAGGAATTCTTACAAGTAAAGTATTGCATAAAAGCATTGAAACTTGTTTTATTTGCAACATGAGATAAAACATCTTTTTGTGGTCAAGCCTACTTTTGTAAGATATATAGAAGTAGATGATAATTTCAGAAAACTTACAAATATCAAATTACCAGAAGAAGAATTTTGGCAAAAACTCACATATTTGCTGTAAAAAACAGTTTAAAGTGAAAAAGGATGAAAAAATAGAGTGTTGTTTTTACACAGTAAAAAAAGATTTTTAAAGCAGTAAAACAATAAAAAACAGCAGGTTAAAGAGTAACAGAGGTTAAAGTGTATTAGTTAAAGAGTATCAGGTGAGAGATAAATCTTCAAAACGATTAAAAATCAGATTTCCAGTGTGAAGGACACCTTTACTAGCCAGCTGCACCCAAATGCAAACAACATTACTAATTTGAATAAATAGGAAAACTTGCAATTTGTTAAGCAGTTGTCACTATATTTTTGTAATAAGATATTTTATTTTCCAAAAAACATTCCTAGGACTATTCTAGGATATTTTGTATTACTTTTTGTATAAATACTTCATCGTTTGAAGTATTAGTGTGGAATAAATAGCTGAAGATTTCTATAGTCATTTTTTCTGAACATGAAGAGTTTTTGTACCAAGTTCAAGTCAGCAGGCTGGATCAAAGCAATAAAGCATCATATTTCAAGATTCATGTGTTGGGCCACTTAAGTGAAATACTTTCTCTTGTTACTTGTTAGTCTTCTTATGTTTTCCATTCATTCATAAATGTGTTCTAAATTTTAATGTGAAATCAGGAAGTGATATATCAGAATTTGTTAAAAGCACTCTGTTATTTACTGGTTTTCATTTAAATTCTTTCTGTTGATATCTAGACTAGGGAACCCTTAATTTCTCCCTAATTTCAATTGACTTCTACCTATAAATTCCTTATCTGGATCAAAGAACCCTTAATTTCTCTTTATGTCGATTAAACCACTTCACAAATTAGCCTTCAAAGATCTTGACTGACTCTGCTCTCTTGCCCTGAAAATATTTGACTTTAGACCTTGATCTTGATCTGTCTGCTTAACACATTGACTCCATTTTCCCAATGGAAAACTAGATCTATTACTATCCATCTCAGAAAGTGATTTTTTCCCACCAAACCAAACCAAATCTCAAAACCAATTTGCCCTATATAACTAGCCTAAAATCAGATATAAAAAAAAGTTAAATCTTATAGAGAGAGCCCTCTCTGAGCCTTAGGAAGGCTAGATCCTAAAGCTTGAAAGTAGGTTTATGGTTACCTCTGATGTTAATTAAACTATAAATAAAAATCTCACAACTTAAGAATTACTAGAGTGATAATAGGTATGATAGACCATCAAGCAGATTACCCAACCCAAAAATCACGAAGATGAAGTGAGTAAGTGTCATGTTCAAGAGAAACTTGCTACCATAAAGTGTTTTATCCCTTTCCAATTTTCCCCAGTCATTGTTGACCAGTAACTATTTATTTTTTAACAAGCTTGAGGAGGATAACATATGATTGATGTACAATTCCACCCTTCGGGTGAATCCATCACTATTTGATGCTTTAACGATTCTAGCGAAGGTGAAACTCAATCTTGTCATGATGGAAAATTCTGTCATTATATGATGCTTTAACGAGTCTAATGAAAGTGAAAACTCAGTCCTTTTTCATGTTTAGAGAGTTTGAAAAAGGAACTAAAAGAAAACTCCACAAGTTCTTTTTCGTATAATAGCCCTCAAATCCGAAAAACGTAAAATAATGCCTGAGAGAACCTCCTAGCCATGTTCAACTAGGTTTTTCCTTTTTTGTACACATAATCTATCTTAGTCTAGAAAAGGGTTAAACTTATACTGATTAGATGTCGTTTCAATTACTTTCACGAGCTCAAAGAGACAAGTGCTTGACAATATTTTCATATTTTGGGAGTTTGAAAATAGCTGAAAGATAACTCCAGGGGGGTTCCTTTTTCATGTTTAACAAAGATAAAAAAAGACATAAACGTTTTCTTTGAGTTCATTTTTAATGTTTAACAAAGCTTGAAAAACAGATAAAAGTGTGCTTTGTTTTCAAAATTTCATTTCATGATCATGAATGACGAACTCACTGTAATCAGCTATAAACCTACTCAAGGAAACATCAAATGGATTAAAAATACTTGTTTAAATAATAAAAATGGGTAAAAACCATATTCATTTCATTAAATATGCATAAATTAATAAAAAAGATTATTAAAATAAGAAATTACCAAATCATTTTTACCATTTCACATTTACCATTCGAATTTCAATGCTCTGAGCCTGTTTTACCCTCGAAATTGAGCAGTTGATTGTGATAGATTCTGTGGATCATTTCTCGTGTTCTTAGACCAGGTATAAGATCTCACCCTCCTCTTTCTATTGGTTGCATTCTTGTTCAGTTCCATGCACATTTTTAGGGTTTTAGGGCTCCTAGGGTAAATATACAACGCCCTAGGACCAACACACCCTTGAATGTCGAAAAGTGCATTGTAGAGAGGTTGGAAAGAAGGCCAGTTCCTCTGCAACACTCTACCTTCCACTTAGGAGTGTGTTGGGCGCAATTCAAAAACTTGCATGTTGTTTTCTGCCCAAAATTTCTCCAGTTTTTTGGATAGAATGGATCCTAACTAAGCCTATGGTGTTATTTCAGACTTTGATCGGATCAAAATTTCGATTACATGGTGAGAAAGAGAACATGAAGAATAGGATATGTTTTCCCTAGATGATCCTGGCTTTGTGAGAGCCCTCAAAGGCTGTGGGTTGCTCAAGTACATCAGATTGTCAAGTATGAGGCAACACATGGAACTATTGTAGTTCTTGATCTGTTCATGGGACCCAGAACTACAATGATTTCATAATGGGGAAAAAGTGCTCCCAATATTGGTTGATGACATTTACTTTCTAAGAGGTTTGGAAAGAAGTCTAGTTCCTTTGGAATGCTCTATCTTCCATTCAGGAGTGCGTTGGGTGCAATTCAAAAACTTGCATGTTGTTTTCTCCACAAAATTTCTCTAGTTTTTTGCATGGAACGGATCCTAACTAAGCCTATGGTGTGAATGTCGAAAAGTGTGTTGCAGAGAGGCTGGAAAGAAGGCCAGTTCCTCTGCAACGCTCTGTCTTACACTCAGGAGTGCGTTGGGCACAATTCAAAAACTTGCATGTTGTTTTCTACCCAAAATTTCTCCAATTTTTTGCATGGAATGGATCCTAATTAAGCCTATGGTGTCATTTCAGACTTTGATCGGATCAGAATGTCGATTACATGGTGATAAAGAGAACATGAAGAATAGGATATGGTTTCCCTAAATGATCCTGGCACTGTGAGAGCCCTCAGAGACTATGGGTTGCTCAAGTACTTCAGATTGTCAGGTATGAGGCAACACATGGAACTATTGCAATCCTTGATCCGTTCAAGGGACCTGACACTACAATGATTTCATATTGGGGACAAAGTGCTCCCAATATTTGTTAATGAAATTTAATTTCTAAGAGGTTTTTCGAGACATGGTGCCCCTATTTCCCTTGCGGGCTCCATTTGTGGAGGTGAAACAATGAAGGACTACATTCGACAGTTTTTTCGACGAGGAATAGAGCCTAGAAAATATGGAAAGATAAATATCAAACATGTACATGATATTCCTTTGCGTACGCTCCTATTCGCTATCTCAAAGCTAGCTGGTAGTGTGACACTACATGTCGCGAACAAATCATACATGCAATATGCGCTTGAGTGTCTCAAGCCGGCCGTGTTCAACTGGGCTGAAGCAGTGTTCCTTCAAATGAAAGAACATCTGACCAAGGTAAAAAGTGGAAAGACCAAACATTTCAGCTATGGGTTGATCTTGATCACTTTTGTTTTGGAGAGGGTTCCATTGATGTAGCCACATCATGTGACAGTGGAATTGGCTGGTCCTAGAGATTCATGGATGTAGCGGTGGGTCAAGCTGATGGCTAGACATGTTGGTCAGTCATCAATCTTGTTTTCCACTGCATTCTTCAGTTGGCTCCAAAAACATAATATATTCATAGAGGAGAATCCATATGCAGGGATGGATTTTTGCGGAGATCCAGATTTGATTTTACTAGCCGGCGCTCAATGGGGTGCTATAGGTAAAATGTTGACCATGTTTTTGATTTTTTGGGATTTTTACATATTTTTGTGTTTTTTGATGTTTCCAAGACTAAACTAAAGATGTTTTATGTATGCATATGTCGGTACCATTCAACCAGTGGTTCGTGCATAGCAGGCAGGAGAACCAATAGAGAGGACTATCGGTAGAGTAGTACTTCAGTATTTGGATTTAGCCGAGACTCTTGCTGAGTTGCTGCAACATGTGGAGGGATTGACTCTTGGGGTACTAGATGTCTTGATCGAGGAGTTACCTATGAGGTTGCCGTGCCATACCATTGGTGTGCCTAGTCGTTGGATGAAGCTATTGTGCATGATAGCCCAAGTAGTGAACTTATATCATGAGCATCACTAGGTTTACTTAGATTATGCTATGTCTGTATACATTTTGAGGTCAGATGAACAATGTGCCTTGGACACAATTTTTGTAAAAAAACTCGATATAAATCTATTTTAATTTCAGTGTTTTTCTATGATTGTGTGAAATCCTATTCAATTGTATGATGTGAATTGAAAATATATCTTTACATATGTTGCAAATGTCTATTTAACACATAATTTGGGAAAGAATCAACCAAAGTGTTAAATTTTCTGGAAATATGTTGATATTGGATGTAATCAAAATGTCTTTCCAAAAGACGAACTCTAAGGAACATGCGATGAATTGTTTTATTTCGGAAAATACAGATGCCAATAAGTTGTAGTACGACAAGTTGTGAGTCCAGCCTGATGATGATGCGACGAATGCCAAGTGAAATGGCATCAGAGAGTAGTTCAATCAACCCGCTATACTCATTGATATTTTTGATCGATCGACCAATACATATCCATTGGAAACTCACTAACTCGCTACTTGGAGCAAAGATGGCCCATGTTGCAGAGGAGAAATTATAAGTACTACAACTAGCACCATTGGCATATCCAACAAATGGTTACGAAGATTCTGACATTTGAAAAAAATGAAAAGCGGATTACTAACCACATGAAAAACTATAAAAGACACACTACTACACACACACACAATCAAAGCATATAATACAATGTTTACTACATAAAATCAGGCATAGTAGTGTTTAAGATATAGCCCATTTTGAGGCTGCGACAATGGAATCCCATCATAATCTACCAACTCATAGGCACCCTTAGCCAGAATCTCCTTGACAATGTACGGGGCATGCCATAATGGTTCAAATTTCCATGTTCCTATCTTATCAGCTTCCTACACATAAAGCAAGACTAGGTCTCCTTCCGAGAATATGCGAGGCTTGACATTGCGGTCACATTATGCCTTAATTCATCTCTTATGCGCTTCGTTGGCCAATGTGACTTCACGACCCGTTTCATTTAGATGGATGAGATCTAAAATACGTGTCTCTTCTTTAGAAGTGTTAGGTAGTAGGTCAATCGCGAGTTTCAACGATGGTATTTCACATTGTATCGGTAAGATAGATTCTAAACTATAAACCAGCTGAAAGGGAGTAAATCTAGTCGCATTTCTCACCAAGGTTCGATATGCCCACAAAGCCGAGTACATGATCAAATTCCAGTTTCATTTATGAACCCCAATCATGCGTTGAAGCATACGCTTAAGAATATTGTTGATAGCTTCAACTTATCCATTGGCTTGCGAGTAATAAGGGGTAGAACTATCATGTGAAAGTCCTAACTTGGCAGTCAACTCATCCATCATGTGATTGCGAAAATGATTTCCATGATCTGTGACTATGGATTTTGGTACACCAAACCATGTAACCACATGGTTCAAAAAGAACAATGCAATTGTTTGTCCCGTGTTGTTGAATGTAGGCATCACCTTGGCCCACTTGGTAAAATAGTCGACGATGAAAATAATATACTCATGCCCCCCCGGCTGAGCAGGGTTACATGTCATGCAGTCGATGCTCCATTTTGCAAATGGTCCAACAACGAAGACAAGATGCATTGGTGTTGGCGGCAAGCGGGTTTTACCATCAAATATTTTTCAAGCATGACAACTTCTAACCGCGATAATCCAGTTGCGAAATATGGTAGGCCAAAAGTAACTAGTGCAGAGAATCTTCTGCGCGGTAGCATAACTAGACAATGTCCATCACATGCACCAGAGTGGAAATCATTTGAAACTTTTTTGGTTTCCTCATGTGTGAGGCACCCATGTAATATTGTATCGACACCATGACGATAAAGTGTATCACTGACAATAATATAATCTTTGCCTTGGTATCGAATATGTCGTTGCTGCGAGCGAGAGGTATTGGGCCGAAAAGTTTGGGTCTGGAGATAGATGATGAAATCTTCATACCATGAGTCAGATGACTCGATCAGAAACAAAGACTCGTCCGAAATTGATGGTTCCGGAGTAGGATCGGTGCTACTCGAAGGAAGGTCATGGATAAGCTCAGCAAACGTCAAAGACTTCTTTGACTTGGATTTGATGAATTCCAAATCAAATTCCTGCAAAAAGACGATCCATTTAGAATATTCCCCCCCCAGCAATTGACATGACAGAATGTATGCCATAAGGTTGCAATCTGAAATGACAATGGTATTTCGTAGCAGGATATAATGGTGAAATGTTTCTACAGCTTGAATGACTGCCAAAGCGAGATTCTCAACATTTGCATACTTAACTTCTGTATTATTGAGATTACGACTCAAATAATATATCAAATGTTCAATCCCAATTTCTTCTTAGATATAACCATAGAGATGGTTGTATCTGTAGTGGTGAGATACATGAAATAGTCACTCTGATAATTTGGGGGATAGATTAATGATGCTCAGATCAAGGTATCTTTAAGAACACCAAAGGAAGCTTGTGCAACCTCATCCCAATGGAAGGGAATCCCCTCTTTCAAGAGTCGAGTAAATCCTTTAGACATTTTTGCGTAGCTATGTGCTTCATGTCATGAAAAACATAATTAATTTCCCTCTAGAATGTTGCCCCATCATTATTTAAACCAAAAGGGAGCTTGCGATACACAAATGTGCCCCAGGGACAAATAAAAGTGGTTTTATATTGGTCCTCTAGGAAAATATTAATCTTATTGTAACCAGAGAATCCATCCATGAAAGAAAATGTTTCACATCCGGCACATTCATCAATAATTTGTTCGATAAAGGGAGTGGGATAGTTGTCTTTCGGACAAGCATGATTAACATACTGATAATCGACACACATTATAATTGTCCCTTGTTTCTTCATGATAGGAATAATGTTAGAAATCCAATCGGTAAGCGGAATAGGGTAAATGAATCCAGCATGAAAAAAAATTCAACCTCTGCTTTAATGACAACATCTTTATTAGGGTGAACAGGATGAAGGCATTGTTGCACCGGCTTAACATCAGGATACATTTTTATCTCTTCGTCAACAATGCTAGAGTCGATACCTGGCATCTCCTCATATGACCAAGCGAATACATCTCGGAATTCATGAAAAATAGCGTGGTAAGTGTCAAGTTCAGATGGGGAACAAGATGCACCGACATGAATGTTTTATATAATACCTCGTTTCATTGAAATATCGATAGAAATCGTTTCTTTGATATTTGATGGGTTTTTCTCAGAATCGACGGCGTGGACAGGAATAGAATTCGTCATGAAATCAACGACATTAGGGTGATATAGTTCAGATGGATTATATTCACTGTAATCTGGAAGATGGGATCATTGATGTGATGTTTCCCATGGTTCTTCTTCTGGCATCATGGATTCCATAATGCTCTCATCAATCGAGAATATGAGTGAAAAAGGATAATAAGAAGTACCAAAATCCAAAGAACGATCAACCCATAAGCTAAGAAAATTGATTTTCCGCATAAGCCAAGAAAATTGATTGCTATGCTAGCTCAATTGGACTTAGAGACATGACGTCGCCCAACCTATCTACTTCATAATCATTGGGAATCTTCCTTAAATTAGATGTAGTGGAAGATATCAAATTGCAGGTCTCTATATTTGTGATTTCCACCGATGTCGTAGGCGACGATAACAAAAAGGTGCCCATTAGGGAAGGATCCTTAAAGAGTCCTACACCAATGTTTTGAAGAGAAGGTGGGGGTACATGAACAAATGGAACGATTCGAGTTTCTTTGGAACCAGAGGCGAAGAAAGAGAGTTGATCAATGGTTGTGATACTTCCTTTCTGGGGGAAGATGATCATATGAAAGTAAGTAGATACTACCGTAGCCATAGTGTAAACCCACGGTCTTCCAAGTAATATATGGTAGTCATTTTCAAGGGGTCCGTCAACGACCTCAACTTCAACAGTAACTGATTTGCCTCCTAGTTCTACTTGTAGGTTACTAAGAATTCCATAAGGCTTATATGTACGACCGTCAAATATTTGAACGTTGTAGGTGATTGTGACAAATTCGGTGAGCCAAGTGACTTCCAGAAACTCATAAACATGATACAAGTAGATGCACCTTCATCAATGATAGTGCAATGAATGAGGCGATTCAAGAAATGTACTTGAATCAAGAATGCTAGTTGTGCTGGTAATTGTGGCACATAGCCTGTGTGATTAAAGACTACAAGATTTGAATCCGTTGGATTGATTCGACCAATCGCGGACAAAAAATCCTACTTCTGGGAGGGACAATTATGAAGAACCTCAAGTGTTGACATAGAATAAGGTGATCGAGCCAGGTCTTCCACTACATTATAATTTTGAGTTGCATGAGCTCGAGGGTTGAATGTTTATTTATGAATTACTCCCTTTGGCAGTTTTATTGTTAACTCTAGAAGGATAGGCGGTAGATCCGAGTCAGATGAGGTCGAAGTTGAAGTGGTAGGTTGATCTGTAGCCTGAAAATTTGATGACGACAATGGATTACTATAATTTTTAGTTCGAGTCGACACCAAAACATCAATTCTAGGCTTAGTGGCAGATAACATAAGTACTTGTGAACTAGAAGCAAGATCTGTAGCAACCATATGTGTTTCCAGGTTCAGGAAAGGATTTTTCAATATTGCAGATGTGACAGAAGTCTTAAGAAGCTTTAGGACTTTCGAGAGGTGAGGACAATCTCGTGTAAAATTCTCCTCATTACATATCAAGCAAGGGTAACGAGGTTTCCTAAAAGAACCAGATGAATCAGATGATTTTTCTTGGAGGGATTAATTTGATTTCTTCTTTATCTTTCCCCTTCTTCCTATTTCCAGGTTGCTTGTCACTTTTTCCTTTGTCAGATTACATGGCATGGATTTTAGAAGAATACGCAGGATCATATTTAATAGGGTTTTGATTTAAAATAGCAAGTGTAGGACCGGATATTTGACTTACTTCCGGACTGCTACCAGAACCAATCCCACCATTGCTGGCATGAATGTCCTGAACAGATGGAGCAAGAGGAACAATAAAATTTGGTCGTGGCGCATTTGGAATATTTTCATAGAGCATGCCAGACTGAGTGTAAATCAGATCTAGGTACTGGGCACGAGAAATTACTTGCTCTTCAGTGAAAACAACACCTTTGGCCACATACTGGGTGATAGATGGGAACAAGGACATAATAAACCACTCATCCAAAAGTTGATCCAGAACTAATGTTTTAACCATTCGACGACGACGATGCCACTCATGTATATGATCCGATATATGAGTAACAGTGGTCTGTCTAAAGATGGTCAAAATTTTCGTTCTAGTTTCATATCTGATGGGTAACTGGAAGTGGGTTAAAAAATTAGTGGCTAAAGCTGTAAAGTTATTAAAAAAATCTCGTGATAATTCAAAGTACCACTTCGCAGCCGGACTAGTAAGAATTAGTTGGAAAAGACTTAATCTAACAGAATCATCATTTAAAGAATTAGATGAAAACCATAAATGATAAGTCATGACATGCGTAGAGGGGTCTTCTTCAGAATTTCAATTGAGTTTGGGAATGTCTGAGGGTAATCTATGAGGAATCACCGACCACTAAGGTAAATAATGAATGGGATAATTTGTGAGTCGGTTTAAATCAGGTAACTCTAATGTTGCAACAAATGGAAACTGTTGATTAAGGTCAGGTTGAGTAAAACCACGATAAGATGGAATTGCCTGGGAAATAGGCCATTGCATACCAACAAATGGATTATGTTGTTGGTAACCCAGATAGGGGTAGGCTTGTTGACCAGGACCTGGATAATGTTGATATTGTGGGAATGGTTGTTGTGGCTACCATGGTATCTGATAAAACAGTTTCCCGCTAGGATAATTTGGAATAGACTAGCCCGGTAGAAGCATGTGACAAAGTTAAAATAGCATGCAGTTGTGAAATTCTCGATAAAGATGGTTGTTGAATACTAGCCTTGGAAGATGGAGTCTCTAGACCCAAAAATTGAGGGTTAGGGGTTGAAGAACCCACTTGAGCAGACTGAACAACAAGCATAGAAGAAATAACAGGTGTAGTAGGCACATATGCAATAGGTTGAACTGATTGATATTGATACACAATCGTTTGTGGCCAAACAGGAAAAGTAGGCTCCCATTGGAAAACAAGAATTCTAGCATATGATTGACCTAAATACGATAGAGTACTACCATATGGACCGAACATTTGTGGTCCCCCAGCATATGGAGTATAAGGATATTACACATACTGACTTTCATATGATGGGTATCCAGCAGATACTAGATAAGATGGATGGTAATCGGATGGACCAGCCTGATATTGAGCTGATGATGTCAATAAAGGATTAGGACGTTTAGTACTCATAAGAGATGAAATAGATATAATTCCAGATGATAACATGGGAAAATTCCATGGACTAGAGGAGACACCCGAGTAGGTTCCATTTAAATCCTGGTAACCTAGTGGGACGGCCGAACCACCATAAAGATGAGACTCAGGTGTAATATTAAACATCGAAGATGAAGTAACAATAGATGTTGTCGTAGCTGTAACAGATGGTACAGTCTGGGATGTTGTCTCTACCATGGTTAAATAACCCGACAAATACTCTAATGAATCTACGGGAACTTGAGAATGAAAAGAATAAACAGAAGCAAAGTAGGTAAAACGAGGAAAATACTGATACAAATTAATCCCTGACCAAAAATGAGTGGGATTTGAAGGGTTTTTCTCTTCCTGAAGTTATTCCTATATCAAAATCAAACCATGTGGAAGCACTTCACCGTAAAGCCCGAGATAAATTTCAGGCGGTGAACTCTGCAGTAAAGAGGAAGACTCGACAGTTACAGGTGACTGAGGATCAGACGGTTGCACCTGAAAAAATTTTTGTTGTTCGACTTCGGGATCAAAATGTTCTAGTAAAATAACAATGGGTTCTAGATCAACTTTCGGTCAAACAAGCTCGGGTTCTGGATTTACCATTTCACTAGATTAAATTTAGTGTCCTCAGGTAACTGTGAGGGTTCCATCTCGAAAGTAGTAGATAAACCGGGATCAGTCGAAACAACTCGAGACTCGGTACTCAAAGGATCAGATGATGTAGCACCAAGAGTTCTAGAGGTACCAGACTCAGTAGGATGAGTGTGCCTTCATCTACTAGGTGTAGCTTATGGTGGTAACAATGGTTTATTCACTATCCTACGTGAACGATGGGGAAAGGGTTGATCATCTTCCAATATTTCTGATTGATTTTATACAAAACCAAATAAACAAAAAGAGGGTAATGCTAGGAGAAAGGTTTACCAAGCGACTGTGAACTGCAATATACCGCCCCAGTAAACCAAGGACTTATGTACATGTAGGAAATATCCCCGAATATTGTGTTCGGTGTATCACAGGTACAAGGAGGCTGACTTTGTTACCTATGGATGGTATGCAACCTAAAGTTTTCCTCCCAAATATACGCGAAGGTACGTGGAGGCCCAATCCATATTGGCACTGTCTAATGTAAAACCGCACAGTGAGAACATCACCTTATACTTTTCATAGTAGAACACTGCCTGATATACCCGAAAGTACATGGATGAGCTCCGATATACTTATGTAAGTGGAATGAGGTATCACACTCGGAATGCATCGTAGACAATTAATGGCAGCTGCTATGTTTAACGATGTCGGAACACGTCTTCTAGCCTAGATGTCTAAATGTTATCGTTAATGTTAAAATGCTTCCTTAGATAAATTTAGATAAATTTTATGTTGATCTTGATTATCAGTTTGTCTTTCAAGTTCACCACGAGATGTATTGAACATTCATAGAATGCAATTAGAATGATAAGAATTTGTTTCAAATTTATTTTTGACAATGAAAAACTAGCTACAAGGGATAGAGAAATCAGATTGTATGCAATCGACAATGAACACATCTAAATGCAATTTCCCTAAACTATTCCTAAGCAGAACTCAATCCCTATATGCAAATGCATGTTTTTCTTTTCAATTTATTTTAATTTTAGATGAACGAAAAATAAACTAATGCACAAACAATCACTCAAAACTTTCAAGAGAAATGAAGACTGAAACGACAATTCCTCTTTTTGAAAATAATGAATTGATCAGATGTAAATTTTAACTTTGGAACTATTTGACAATGACAAAGAAAACAAAAAGAAACATTGATCAAACAAATCCAAAGAGAGGCAAGAAGAGTACAGGAAATCTGGTCTCTAGAGGGAATCAATCACTCAAAAATTCAGTAAGAAATACACTGAAATGAATTTGAAAAAGACAAAATATGATATATTTTGGTTGGTCACAAGGGAAACGCATCACTCAGTGGGAGACAGTGTGTTGCATAGAACTTTCCCTAAGCCAACAGTGCTATGCAGAGCACTGTGTCAAGACCAACAGTGCGTTGGTGCCAGAGGACTCTGTGAAAAAAAATCAAACACACTACTTTTTCTAAGACATTAAAATGACTAAAAATAAGCAGGTAAAGTCTACTAGATGTTGATGGACAAGGAAAAAAGCACCAGGGGCGATCTCTCTCCCCAATATGGTCGCCAATTTGTTTTACGAAAATCAAACGTACAGATAAGTATGTTTTCCCTAAGTGTGGTGGTGCACTTACAACAATAGAAAGAAATATATCTGACATTTTCCTTAAAATTAATAGATAAAGGGAGGAAAACCTGCTTGTAATCTGTTCGCTTTTCCTCGCCTCCCTTTTTCACTTCCGTCACTCTCAATCGAAATGAACTCGCTTGATTGATATTTGCAACAGAAAACAGAAGACAAAAAACAACATAAATGCAATATGATCTATTCAAGTTAAATTGAATTGAATTGCATCTAAGAAGTGAAACTTTCATGAAGGAAAACCACCAATGGAATGACTTGTTTAGGGCATGTAGCAACTAATTTAGAGTATGATAGACCCTGAAAGATACTGGTTTATGTTTTGGTAAGATGCCCAAATTGACCTGTAACACCTGTCATGGTTGGGATGGGTCCAAATGAGTTCTAGATGATGTGATTTCTTCCATACCTTGGTTTTAATTTTATTTATCCTTTCCTAAAGTTTCATTAATTTCTAGGATGTGACCTGGCCTCTGGGGTTAAAAAAATGGCACAAATCCTTGAGTTGTAGGTAGAGACCATAATTTTTGGGGCCTTGGTCATGACCTTACCTTGGGATGCCTGCAGCTATAGGCTTCTAGCCGCTCCCTTTCCCTTGAATTCCCAAGGGTAAGGTTCAAAAGGGTAAAAAATCAATTCCTCCTCAGGGTTCAGGGGTATGGTAGGTCGGGTTACCTCTTGGAAGTGTTGATATTGTGTAAGGCCTATTTGTCACATTTCCATCAGTTCCACTTCCTTAAGGTTGTCTAGGAAGTTGAATCTCATATTAGTAGCCTATTGTCGCATGTTTACCCACGTTTTTTGGTTACTTGGGTAGATGTGGTAAGAGGGTGTTATAGAGTGGTATCAGAGCATGGTTCAACCCTTGGAATGGATAGGCAGTGTGTTGATCATGAATTTATGTTGGTTGTGTATGTGTTTAGTATGCTTGTGGTGTATGAGTTTGTTGCATCCATGTTGTGTTGGCCATGGTGGTAGTGGTGTTGACATGGAAGTGTTGAGGGTGTTGTTGTCGACATGTTTTCATGAGTGTATGACTCATTATATGTTTCTCATACTTGTGTATTGTTCGTGCATGATTGCTTAAATGTTGCTACATGTAGTGTATGCATTTCTTTTTTATGTTAGGTCACATATTGTTCATGCTTGTTTGTTCTCCATGTATGTTTTCTTATGTGATGTTATATGTGGGGCATGCATTGGTCGTGCATGATTGGTTATACATGTCAAGTGGGTGCATATGGCAAAGTTTTCATTGGTTTGGTGAAGGTTGTTGTGCATAAGGTCATTGTATGCAATTAGGTCATCACGATGATATTGGTATGTTATGATACTAATGTGTTGGCTGAGATAGAGTGGGATATGCATATCATTAAAGTGAAGTTGCAACAATGGATTGTGCGCTAAGAGTAGATCGTCATACAAGCTTGTATGCTTGACATGCAGGTATGTGATTCATGGTCGTTGTAAGCATTAGGGGCACTTATATGTTTGTCATTCTATTACTATTATGGTTACATATGTGATAAATTCTAGTTGATTAGTGTAGTCACATGCATTATGGTTATGAGTATTCCTTTCATTCTATTGATTCTATGGTTACATATGTTATAGATGCTAGTTGATTAGTGTGGTTATATGTGCATGTGTCGGATAGTCACAAATGGTAGTAACCTTTGGTGGTATGCATTGCTATTGTTGTTCTATGTTAGTTATGTTATATGTTGTTGATGAGTATGATATAGGTTAACTTGTTGTTTTTGTATGATAGTTAGCTTGATGATTATGTTACATGTTGTTGATGAGCATGATATATAGCTTGTTGTTGTTATATACCAGTATCTTGATGATTAGGGTTATTTCATTAAGACCTTGACGTTATCGTATTTATTTGGTTTAATCTATGAAAATGGTTAGGTTTATTACGTTCATGTATGATTCAATATATTTGTGATATTGTATTGTACTAATCTAGGCTCACCGTCCATATATGACCATTATGCATAAATGAAAAATGTTTATGAGCTTCTGATGTGAACATGTTAGTTAGCTAAGATTTTGGATACTATGACCTTATTTATGTTTGAGTTTATATAATATTGTGCTAACTAGATTGAGTGTGCAACTAAGATAGCCTCCCCTGAGATACATTAAGGTACGAGTTTTCTTATGTTGTGTACTTGATGCTTGATTGTTTGATTTTGTCATCTATCTAGTGTTGAGTATGTGGTGTCTATTATGTCGTCTAGTTGATTTATCTAACATGGTAAATTAATAGTATGTTTGAATGTTTGACTAATCACATGATATGAGTATGTGTTTATAAGGCTACATGAAGAAATAATCATGTTTTAAGATTGTTGTACTAACACATATGTATTGGGACAGATGATATGTACTTGAGTACAAATAGGTGATAGTTGTAGTATGACTATTGAATGTGAGTTTATTGTGGATTATGACATGGTTGTTAGAATCGGTAAAGGTTGGTTTCAAATTGTTAGATATGTTGTCTTGATCTTTGGAACATGTGGCTGACATGTGTGTTCAGTTACAGGGTAGTGTGTTTTGCATAAAAAGGTAAGATAGATGGTATATTGTTATATTTGTTGAAATTTATTTGGTTACGACAGTATGATGCAGGGGATTGCATGGCTAGAGACTGCCATAAAATCTTGAAGAAGTCTTGGGTTGAGCTATCCTTTGGGAGTATTGGAAACTATGGGGTACTAAGTACTTAGTCTTTATTTTTTATTAATTATTTGGAATTAAATAATAAAAAAACAAAAGTTAAAAGTTAAAATATTTAATTGATTTATAAATTAAAATTTAAAATATTTTAAACTATAAATATAATATAATAAATTAAAATTATTTTAAACTAAAATTTATAAATCAATTAAAAATTAAAAATTAAAAATTTAGTTTTTTTATTATTTAATTCAAAATAACTAATAAAAAATAAAAATATCCATTTACTTTAAATATATATACTTAACGTTTATTATATTAGTTTTTTATTATTTAATTCAAAATAACTAATAAAAAATAAAAATATCCATTCACTTAAAAAATATATACTTGACATTTATTATATTATATTTATAGTATAAATTATTTTAAATTTAAATCTATAAATCAATTAAATATTTTAAATATTAAATTTAGTTTTTTATTATTTAATTCAAAATAATTAATAAAAAATAAAAACTACTGCTGTTTAATTTAGATGTAGTTTAATTAAACTAAAAAATAATAAAGAGAAAAATTTACAAAAATAAAACAATTAATCAAATATTAAGAATAGATATTTCTTTTTTTTATTAGTTATTTCGAATGAAATAATAAAAAAACTAAAAAAACTAAATTTAAAATTCAAAATATTTAATTTTTTAAAATTTCAATTTAAAATAATTTAAACTATACATATAATATAATAAATGTTAAGTATATTCTCGGATGCGGGTGCATATTAAGGTGATCTGGGAGGACGGCTCTTGGTGGCGACCGGATGTTGGTGCATGGCCTGGCCACATGGTCACATACAAGCTCACTCATATGGATTTAATTGTTGCCAGAGCAGATTGTAAATGCTCGTTTACTTCGCACTCTCGTCGAGGATCAAATCATAGCTACAAGTTGCAAATGATGGGCAGGCTTTCTTCTCCGTCTGGTTCTTCGCTCCTCAATTGCCCCTCCCTTGTTCTAAGGGCTTGCAAATGCCCCTCTGGTATTGCGGAGCCAAGCTCTCGCACGAAAACCGGGAGGCGCTGCTCCCTCCTTTGTTGCATTGAGATTACTCCAGGCGCACACTTCTCTCAAAGCCTGCATTGCCGCCTGCATTTGACCTCGGCTCCTTCGTTCTTTGAAGCTCTTTCTTCACCTGTGCCTATGCGTCATTATCCAAGTTCCAGTGCCCTCATGCCTCACTTAAGGTAGCGAATGTGCTGTCGTTGGGGTAGCAGTCGCGGAAGCAGTTGTGGTAGAGCCACTCGTACACCACCCTCTTCCATTTATGATACCTCTTCCTCCTCTCAGGAATTTGACCATGGTAGATATCCTGCTACTCGTAGCAGACGAGGTAGAGTCCGGCCTACTGGTCAAACACACTCGCAGTCTAGCTCTCTTTTTCCTCCTACCGCTTCCCCCTAGAGACCAGATACCACCGCCACAGCCATTGCTGCTTCCATCCCCCCCTCATAGGTCACCCTGCGCCAAACCACTCATACCGCTGAGTTTCATTATGCCTGTACAATGAATCAACCCAACATTATTGCCTTCATCATAGTTACTCTCAGGGAGGAAGTAGCTCGCCCTGAGACCCCTGACGATCCCAGTATGCAGAATTCTGATCAATGCTATGGGGCCTCCAGTAGCAAAGGAACTCACAAGGAGGACATCAGCGAAAATCGACAAGGAAAAGATCCCATGGCTCGTGTCTCAACTGTTGCCAAGGACGACTCAACCTGTGCGAATCCCACAGCAACAGCTGATAGCAGTGATGCATATAGGTGTTTAATTGTGGAGGAGCCTCCCTCTCCTTCTAATGACAAGTAAACACTATAGTCTTAGCTGGTTTTTGGTTTTGGATCATATTTTGTTTGGGTCCATTTTTTCCTTCCTGAATAGTAGTGTTATTTTGATTATGAAAAACGATATATGTCCTTTGCTCAACGTGCTGGTTTCCCCTGCGTGGGTAGCAAAAAACTTCTCTCTAGGACTGGTTTCCCGCATATGGGCAGTCCGTTATTATGCATTTTTGAGGATTAATGCCCAGTTCTTGGGATTGCACTGCTGAGGCCTGTGCCTTGTTGTATTTTTACAGTATATAAATAGAAATAAATTTACTTAGAAAATAAATAAATAAATGTTAAGTATATATTTTTAAAGTGAATGGATAAAGACTACATAATACATGATATTTAACTTAAATATAATTTAATTAAACAAAAATTCACAAAAATAAAACAATTAATCAAATATTAAGAATGGATATTTCTATTTTTTATTAGTTATTTTGAATCAAATAATAAATAAACTAAATATAAAATTTAAAATATTTATTTGATTTATAAATTTCAATTTAAAATAATTTAAACTATACATATAATATAATAAATGTTAAGTATATATTTTTAAAGTGAATGGATATTTTTATTTTTTATTAATTATTGTGAATTAAATAATAAAAAAAACTAAATTTAAATTTCAAAAATTTAATTGATTTATAAATTTCAATTTAAAATAATTTAAACTATAAATATAATATAATAAATTTTAAGTATATATTTTTAAAGTGAATGGATATTTTTATTTTTTATTAGTTATTTTGAATTAAATAATAAAAAAACTAAATTTAAAATTTAAAATATTTAATTGATTTATAAATTTAAATTTAAAATAATTTAGAATAACATTTAGTTAAACAAAAGGATTATTATTCTGGATATATGGTGGTTTGAAACCTTAGCAATGGCAGTTCGAAACACGTTCAGACCCTACTGGTCATAGTGCCTTAGCCTCTGGTTGGCGCTAGGCCTGCCACACATGTAGAAGTCGTCAGAGTATGAAGGCCCCTTTGGGGTTGCGCGACCCTCCACGTGGTAGACCTCGTTCTGGGAGCCCTTTCCACACTGCAGCATTAGGGTAATGAAAGGATCGCGACTAGGGTTTTGGATTATTCAACCTTCGCTGCCTCCCAGAGCTTATAGCACATGCCTCCATTTTATTACTGTGTAATATTTCACCATTTGGTTTTTACCTCTGTTTTCTGTGCAAATAACCATGGTTAATGAACGGGAAACTATGGATTTTGACCTTGACCCTGGTGATATCTTAACGGTTTGGGGGTATGATGTTTTGGAGAAAAAAATTGAGAGGTATATTCTTCCTTCCATGGTTGCAGGAGTCAAATATTGAGGCACGGGCAAGGTCTGGGGGAAGGAGAAGGTCCTTGGACTGCAGGATGACAGACTGTATAACAACCCAAACCTTGGTGGTTGGCCATCAGATAGAAGACAGGGCGGATAACTGAAAAAGCCACCCCTTTTTCGGATCTAGCAGTAGAGGAGCCAAATTTATCGCAAGTAAGTTCATTCATCTCATGTGGTTCTAAAAAATTTGGGTTTTCGGGAGGTTTAGAGGACATAGTGGCAAGCTCTGGAATTACTAGGAATGTTGGTTTGAAGTCCTGTTTGGTTGAGTCGATAAGAACCCCAGAGTCGGTTAAGGGGTCCATGTTGGAATCGACAGGTACATGCTTCTTTTCGTCACAATTGTAGGATAGGGATATGAAGGTGAGTTCCCACCCTCAGAGCTTGGAAGGGGAAGCTAGGGTTTCTCGGCAGGGGCAGGAACATAGCTACAGTCATGGAATAGGGATTGATGGGGACCCTAGAGTATTGGAACCTGGACCCTTTGTCTTGTCGGGGCTTGCCATAGGAATAAGGAAGGATCTGGGTGCAAGTGGAGAAAAGGATCTGATGTCAGTTTTAAGGGGAAGGTGCTTTATGGGTGACAAAACCCTGAGTGGCTTGGTCTCACCAAGATTGGTGCCTGGTCAATCTCGGCTGTCTGAACCGGAAGCACTCAATGCTCCACTCGAAGCGCAGGGGAACAGGGCAGGAGAAGGAAACAGGGCTTCATGAGGTTAGAGAAAGAAGATTAAGCTGATAAGAAGGAAAGAGACCCATCAGAATCTAGTTCTTGGGTAGGATTTACAGATAGAAAAATTAATCGAAGCGGTTGATACCATACTTGTCGGCAGAGTAAAGGGAAATAAATACTCCGCCAACTATATCAAATAATGGACATCTAATGCCTGGGAAGGTGGGCCAGAGAGACACGTTGAAGTTACTATCCTTGCGCGTGGCTGGTTCATGATCAAATTCAATAAGAAAGAAGCATTGGAATGGGTTCTCAGCCAGAATTGGAGCCTTGAGAAGTGACCTATTATGTTTAAAAAATGAAACCCCTTATTCGATGCACAGAGGGAAAAGATTGAAGAATCTCTGGTCTGGGTTAAAATCCCTGGGTTGCCTTTCCCGTTTTGGATGGAATCTATGTTTCGGGATATTGGAAACTCTTTGGGGCAATTCCTGGAGGTTGACTCCTCTTTTCAGTAGTCCATGGATAAAATCTCCGCACTGATACTTGTATCTCTAAACCCAAAATAAGGGTTGGCTGAAGACATCAATCTGACGTATAAGTACCTCTCATTTACACAGATGCTTGATTATGAGCACCTACCATTTAGATGCCACCGGTGTCACGTTTATGGACATTTGGCCAAGGAATGTCCCTTGCGTTACAGGCGTCGAAGGAAACAAAAAAAAGAGGCAGTAGCAGCAATACAGGCGTCGAAGGAAACAAAAAAAAGAGGCAGTAGAAGCAAAGGTAATCCCTAATTTCAAGAACAATTTTCAGGATGGAGCGGTTTCCTTGGAAGGGGTAGAAGGTGGTTCAGCGCAAAAGACTCAAGGGGGGAATCAGGATATGCAAACAGATCCAGCCACCTTGACCTCTTCCCTCAGGGCTGAAGGAGTAGAACCCCCTCTTGTCGAGAAATTAGGAGAAGGCACCTTGGCCCCTATTCTTGAGGGTACGGCTCTCGACTCTATCCCCTCTTTTATTTCAGATTTAAATTCATCTTTATGTGTGTTGTCTGAGCCTAGTCCCTCCAGACCTGATCTTATTAAAATTATACATTCTGAATCTGTGGCTGAAGCTCTAGGAAGCATCATTACTGTGATTCTCGAACTCAATCTATTTGTCCCGACCCCCTCTGTCCCTTTGGAACCTCCTCCCCTTGATCCATCCTCTGGATTACTGCACTATAACCTCAAGCCTAGAGAAAAGAAACCCCCTCCCTGGGGAGCAGTGGGGGGACTAGGTCCCGTTCACATTGTTGTAGGTCCTCGAAAGTCCAGGGGAAGAAAGTCAAATCATTCCAAAGCTCAGATGAGAGCCAGAATTGACATAGTTGATGGAAAACAACGTTCCCTCCTAGGGGTGATTAGGGCAGCACAGACCCCCTCCCCTGGTCTCAAATGATCTTTCTCTCTTATAACTGTCGTGGGCTAGCTAGCAGCTCCAAAAAGCTAGCGTTAAGGGAGTTAGTTAAATCATGCTCTCTTGATGTGCTCATGCTCCAAGAAACCCTAGGGCCTGGTGAAGACATTAAGGGCGCCCTCTACAAACTGTTCCTGAGTTTCCTTCTTTACTCTGGATGCAAAAGTGTGGTCTAGGGGATTGGCGGTCAGATGTAGAGATGGGATACTAAAGGTTTTTAACTCTTGGGGTATGGATCAAGCTATTGGGCTAGAGGTTTACTCAATCGACCTTTGTTTGTACATCTCTATTATAAATGTGTATGGACCTTGCAGGGACAGAGTCCCTTTCTGGAACTCGCTTTTCTCCAAATCCCTATTGAGGCACACAAATCTTGTGGTTGGTGGGGATCTCAATTTCTCCCTAGGATTATCAGAAGCATGGGGTCCTTCAGCCCAGGCGGATCCACTGACAGATTTATTCCTTCACCAGTTGGCCTCTTCGGGATTTCTGGATGTCGAACCTATCAAGCCCAGGCCGACTTAGAGGAACAGGAGAATTTGGGGTGACAGGATCACTAAGAGACTAGATTTTTTTCTTCTCAAAGAGGACCTGGTGAGAAAAATCCTGATCTTTAGGCACTGGATTGGGGAAGGGGGTGAATCATACCATATTCCTATTCTTTTGGAACTCACAGGGTCAGATAAGAAGTCGGGTGCTCCTTTCAAATTTAATCCATCTTGGTTGAAGGATGTCTCCTTTAATGAGCTATTTAACTCCACTTGGAAGGCGGACGAGGCAGGATTGGAGGGGGATAAAGGCTCAATGTTCATGAGGAACATCAAACTTATGAAGAAGGCTACAGTGGAGTGGGCGAAGAAGAAGAATATGGCAGAGGATGAATCCCTCCATCATATAGGAATGGAATTAGATCATGTCGAATCCCCAGAAGATGACATATATGAAACCATCGAGAAAAGGGACATAGTCAAGTTCCTGGAAACCACACGCAGGAAAATATTGAAGGACAAAGAAGAACAGTGGAGATTAAAGAGTAGAGCCATTTGGTTATTAGCGGGAGACGAAAATTCAAAATTCTTCCAAAATTATGCAAATTGCAGGAAAAATATCAATACCATATGGGGGATGCAGTCGGAGGATGGTCAAACTACTAAATCCTTCGATGATCTAGCTAGGCTGGGGACTAGTCACTTCAAATCCCTTTTCAAAGCTCCAGCTGAAGCATCTATTGCAGAAGTGATCAGAGTTGCTCAATTTTTTACTCACTATGTTGAAGAGGATGAGAATGAGAAGATCATGATGCCCATTTCCAAAGGGGAGGTGGAAGGTATTCTCTAGGCTACGGAAAAAGACAAAAGCCTGGCCCCAGATGGATGGACTATGGAAATTTTCCAAAATTTCTTTGAGTCCCTAGGGGAGGAACTAACAGAGGTGGTTGAAGAATTTAGGCTCAGAGGATGGATTCATCAACCCTTTAATTCAAATTTTGTGGCCCTCATCCCGAAGAAGGAGGATCCTAAATAATTTGATGACTTTCGACCAATATCACTCAACCACTGTATTTACAAAATTATAGAAAAAGTGATAGTAGTTCGACTCAAACCCATACTCTCAAGGAATATTTCTAAAGAGAAATTTGGTTTCCTGGATGGAATACAAATTCATGAAGAAGTTTGAGTGGCTCAAGAGACTCTTCATAGCCTTAAGAAGAGTGGGAAGAAAGGTGTTATTGTTAAAATCGACCTCTCCAAGGCTTATGACCGTATAAGCTGGCTCTATATTCGTTTTCTCTTAACCCACCCGGGGTTTGGAATATCTTTCATCAATTGGTTGATGGGGTGCATCACCAATGTCATTTTTGTGGTACTAATAAATGGGGCAATAACCTCCTTCTTTCATAGTCAGAGAGAACTGCATCAGGGTTTCCCCCTCTCACCCCTCCTTTTTATCTTAACTATGGAAAGCCTTATTCAAATGATCATGGATGAAAGAAGGAGAGGGAATATCAAAGGGATTGAGATTGTTGTTAATCTAAGTATACCCATCTTCTTTTTGTAGACGATATCCTCCTGTTTAGCTCGGGTAACCAGACAAAAAAAAAGGCATCTTAAAGACATTTTAGACCTTTTCCTCAAAGCTATAGGGCAATGCATCAATGAAAAAAAATCTTCAGTCACCATAGAAGGTTTTTCTGAGATGGAGGTTGGCAGGATATCATAATAGCACCCTTATGAAGCACAGAAATTGTCGAACAACTTGAAATATTTTGGATTCTTCCTTAAGCCAGATACATACCGAACCACTAATTGGATTTGGCTAGTGGCTAAAATTGAAAATAGAATTAAAAAATGGATTTTCAAGTGGTTGTTCTGGACAGGTAGTTTAGTGCTGATAAAATCGGTCCTACTAGCCATCCATGTTTACTGGACAACTCTAACATGGGTTCCAAAATAAATACTCTCAAAAATCAAGCACATGTGTAGTAGATTCCTATGAGCAGGGTCAAAGGAGGAGTCGGTCCTCCCCTGGGTGGCATGGGAAAAAGTGGCTCGACCAAAGGAATGGGGAGGCTGGAGCATCAAGGATCTCAATGCTTTTTCACCTTCCCTGGTGGCCAAGTTGGGTTCGTGACTACTCACTAAGGACAATCTATGGACTATGGTCGTCAAGAGGAAGTATATCGATCCAACCCCATTCAAAGACTGGCTTAGAATGCCTAAAAAAAAACATATGCAAGCATTAGTGGTTTGGAAATCCACGATTGAATCCATCTACATAATCGAAAATGGTTTGGCGTGGCTGGTTGGGAATGGAGAATCAGTAAGAATTGGCCAGGATCCTTTGGTGGGATGCAACGGGTCCTTTGCTCCTTCCAGGGGCCTGATTGAGAATCTATCTAGAAAAGGGATCCACTACCTCATCTAGGTAGTGCTCGAGGGCCACTCTATGATTTGGGGGCAAGCTTGGAAATCAAGCGCAAATCTCCAAATTTATGAGCAATGGATGGAGGAATGGAGGGGCTTCATCTCAGAACTTCAAAGATCAAATGTTATATTGAATGACGGCCCTGACTCGCTAAGTTGGGTTCACTCCTATTAGGTCCCTATATTACTAGTATAGTCCCTTATTGTTGTTAGTGTAACCCCCTTATTGTTATTATTGTACCCCTGTAACCCCCATATTGTTATTATTTTGCCAATAAATTATTATCGTTATCTTGGCTAGGATTACATTGTGGCCCCATGGACTCCTATATATAGAAAGGAGGTTTTGTCATTTGTATCATCCAAGATTTTTTCATTTATGTAATGTATTGGAGGTTTCCCCGTCGAAGAGGCTGATTTCTAAGGTCTTGATCTCTCTTTTATTCTATTTTTGGAGCTAGTTTCACAACATTTGGTATCAGAGCTTTGGATTCTAGGGTTTTGCTGATCCAAACAAGTCATCGTGGAATTTTCACTATAAATTTTTTTATATGAAGGTTCAGAAGCTGAAATTTTTAGAGAGTGAAGCCCAAATCCTGAGGAACATATTTGCAAAATTTCAGAGCTTTGTTCGCAATGTTTTCGGAGATATGGTCTGTGGAAGTTAGGGCTTTTTCAGGATCCCGAATTTCATCTCAAAGAGGGGATTGTGGGAAATTCTTCATAACTCTCTCTCTGAGCATCGGATTGGAATGTTGTAAAAGGTGGCAATAATTACACAGACTATAGCTTCTGTTATATCAATTTCAGAGATGGAGGAAACAGTGACACGTGGCAAGTCATATAAGTGCGCTCTACTGAACCAGTCCATAATTAGGTCATTGTGGGAGATTGGACATAACTTTGTCTTGAAGAATTCAAATCAGGTCAGACCTATGGCATTATAAAGAAGCTTCAGAGGGCTACTACAGGGCCAAATGTCAGATATTGAAGATTTGAAATCATAGAGATAATTCAGTTTCAATATCGAGCTCCTAAAAAAAAAAAAAAGTGTGTATTTTTGTTTTCAAATTGCATAAGTCTTGTTTGAAAAATCAGTTTTAAGTGATTCCAAACGTCTATTGAGAATATATATTAGTATTGGTTCTAAAATTCCTCCTAAAAAGAATTCAACACCCATTAAGCCCTCAGAGTACTCTATTATAACTCTTGAAGATGAAGAATTACAACATGATCTATCAAAATTACAAGAGAAAGTGCACCAAGATTCGCTCTCGTAAAGAGAAAAAAAAATGAATTGGAAGTCTTGAAGAAAGGCGTGGAAGCAAAGATGGATGGTTTGAAGAAAGGAGTGGAAGCTAAGATGAATGGCATGGAAGCTAATATGGATGGTATGGAAGTTGGCATGGAAGCTAAGATGGATGACATGGAAGAAAAAATGAAAGACAACATGGAAAACATGAAGAATGATCTAAAAGCAGACATGGAAGGTTTCGCAAAGTTGATACAAGAAATGTCTCCTAGTGGCGAAAACATAGTAGAGGAAACTCATGATGAGAACAAAATAAATGTTAATCATGATTTCATAAACTCTAATGTTGGATGGAAGAACCACCATATTCCAAAGATGGATATGAGGAAGTTTGATGGCAAGGATCCCGTAACATGGATACTACAGATGGAGAAATATTTTGATCTCAATAATGTGAAAAACACACAAAAGGTCCTCATTGCAACTTTACATTTATAACAAAATACATTTGTATGGTATTGATTGCTTTTCTCCCGTAAAAAAATTGTCACTTGGTCAATTTTTATGGAGGAAATGATAACACATTATGAGGATACAAAGAGCAACACCTTCTTTAGCCAATTGATAAATCTCAAACAAAAGGGTTCAGTGGTGGAGCACATTGAGGACTTCCAAAAATTGAATATAAGGGTAACTAATATTCTAGAGGAACACATGATTGATGTCTTCATAGGAACTTTAAAGGATAACATCCAACATGAAGTTCGCATTTGGGAACATGATTCATTGGAAAAGGCATTCAGGTTGGCAAGAAAATTTGAATCTAAAATTTTGGTGACAAGGAAGCCTACCAATCACATATATAGAGATGGAAGTGTTGCTACTCCTAGACTTCCACAAAATATAAGTTTGACACCACAACAATTAGAAGAAAAAAGAGCAAAAGGGCTTTTCTACAGTTGTGATAGCAAATACACTAAAGGTCATAAGTGTGCTGATAAGAAATTGTTTTACATAGATTATGAAGAGGAAGAAGAAAATGAACAAGAATCTTCAAAGGAAGAGGATATACACCAGGAACCAACCCTAGAAGAGGAAGAAATGAGTCTGACCATATTGTGTAATGCACTAGCGGGAATTACCACTCCTCAAACTCTCAAGATAGAAGGACATATCAAGAAGAAAAAGGTAATAGTGTTGATTGATTCGGGTAGTACCCATAATTTTATTCATTGTAAGGTAGCCAAGGAATTGAATTGTTTCCTTTACCCAGCACTAGAATGTCAAGTGATGGTTTCAAATGGAGGAACTATAAATTTCTCTAGAAAATGCCATAATATCAAGCTAACCATGGGGGAATATGTATTGAATAGTCCAATGATTTCCATTCCAATGGGATGTGTTGATGTTGTACTAGGAGTACAACGGTTACAATATTTGGGGACAATAGCTTTTAATTTTTAAGAATTTTTCTTGAATTTTTTTTTTCAGAAGGAAAGGAAGTCGAATTACGGGGTATCGCAGGGAAGCCGAGAAAGATAATAAGCTCTAATGTCATGACAAAGCTTGTGAAGAAAGAATAAAGGGGCATAATTGCAAAATTATGCTCACTAGAAGTTCCAACATCAAAATCATCTATTTCTGCAAATCTCCAAAAAGTCTTGGATAATCATTCCAAGGTGTTTGAAACTCCCAAAGGACTCCCACCTATTCGTGATCATGATCATGCTATTCATTTGATTCCAGGAAGTGTTCCTCCAAACATCAGGCCTTATAGATATCCTTATGTCCAAAAGAGCGAAATTGAACGTATGATTGCAGGAATGTTAGAGGCGGGTATAATTCAACCTAGTCAAAGTTCTTTCTCTCCTCCTGTAGTATTGGTACACAAGAAGGATGGATCATGGCGAATGTGTCCGGATTATAGGGAGCTCAATAAGCTCACCATTAAAGATAAATTTCACATTCCTATGATTGATGAATTATTGGATGAATTACATGGAGCAATTTATTTTACCAAGTTGGATCTTCGTTCAGGATATCATCAAATTAGAATGAAGACTGAAGATATTCCAAAAACAGCATTTCGAACTCATGAGGGTCATTATGAATTTTTGGTCATGCCTTTTGGCCTTACCATTGCACCTTATACATTTCAAGGGTTGATGAATTCCATTTTCAAACCCTTCCTTAGAAAATTTGTGCTAGTATTTTTTGATGATATACTAATCTACAGCAGGTCTTGGAAGGATCATGTTCAACATGTTGAGAGGGTTCTCAAACTATTGGAGGAGAAACAATTATATGAAAAAACATCCAAATGTTTCTTTGGAGTACAAGAGTTGGAATATCTAGGTCATATTTTATCTCACAAGGGTGTTAAGGTATGGAAAGTCCCCACAACCATAAAGAATTTGTGCAGATTTCTTAGGTTAACAGGGTATTATCGCAAGTTTGTTAAGAATTATGGGAGAATAGCAGCACCTCTAACAACATTATTGAAGAAAGATGCATTTTCATGGACTCCTGAAGCAACTAAGGCCTTTGAACATCTTAAAGAGGCAATGTGTCTAGCACCAGTCTTAGCTACGCCAGACTTCACAAAAACCTTTATTGTGGAATGTGATGCCTCAGGAAATGGAATTGGTGTTGTTTTAATGCAAGAAGGAAGACCCATTGCTTTTGAAAGTCGTTCAATCAAAGGAAAGTATTTACAAAAGGTTATTTATGAGAAGTAAATGTTGGCAATACTACATGCACTAAATAAATGGAGACCTTACCTAATGGGAAGACACTTCAAGGTAAAAATTGATCATGATAGTCTTAAACATTTTTTGGAACAAATACTATCTTTAGAAGAGCATCAAAAATGGGTCACAAAGAAGTTGGGTTATGACTTTGAAATCATCTACAAAGAAGGGAAGCTAAATGTTGTTGCAGATGCACTCTCAAGAAAGGATGAAGAGGTGGAAGCATTGCTTTGTGCCATTTCAATTATCCAACCAGATTGGATAACCGAAGCAAGGGATGAATGGAAGAAGGACGAAGAAGTGTGGACTCTCATTCAAAAGTTGCAGCAAGATCCTAGTACATCTGATACATTTAGTTGGAAAAATGATTCCTTATGGTACAAAGATCACTTATATCTTTGTAAGAATTCCCGACTAAAACAAAAGATTCTTCTGGAATTGCACACTTCTCCTTTAGGAGGACACTTGGGATTTTTAAAAACTTACCAAAGGGTGAAGAAAGAATTTTTTTGGGATGGCCTTAAATCTGATATTCAAAAGTTTGTGATGGAATTTTTGGTTTGCCAATAGAATAAAGTTGAGACAATTAAGACCTCGGGACTTCTACAACCTTTATCCATTCCAAGTCAACGTTGGGAGGAGATTTCAATGGATTTTATCACAGGTTTACCTAAGTCCGAAGGAAAGAGTGTCATCATGGTGGTAGTTGATAGACTTACCAAGTATGCACACTTTCGTGCATTATCTCATCCATTTAAAGCAAGTACAGTTTCTACTACATTTATGGATAGAATTCAAAAGCTACATGGAAGCCCAAGGGTTATTGTGAGCGACAGAGATCCCATTTTTACTGGAAATTTTTGGACGGAGTTATTTTCTTGTTTGGGTACTCCATTAGCTCATAGCTCATCTTATCATCCTCAATCTGATGGTCAAACTGAGATAGTAAATAAATGTTTGGAAGGATATCTTCGTTGTTTTGTATCTGATAAACAAACACAATGGGTCAAGTGGTTACCTCTTGCCGAATGGTGGTATAACACTTCCTTCCATACTGCAGCAAAAATGACCCCATTTATGGCACTTTATGGATATCATCCACCATCCATCACATATTCTTTAAGGGAAAATACTAGGGTTCAAGCAGTGGAGGATCACATCGAGAATCAACAAGAATTTCTCCAACTCTTAAATAATAACCTAAATTTGGCACAAAATCAAATGAAACAACTGGCATATCAACATCGCAGTGAGAGAATTTTTGATGTGGGAGACTGGATATTTTTATGGCTACAACCATACAAACAAATGTCCCTCAAGCAAGCTAAGAAGGATAATAAATTATCGCCAAAGTACTATGGTCCTTACAAGGTTTTGCAAAAGATTGGTACTATGGCATACAAATTGGAGCTTCCTGATTCTTCGCGAGTGCATCTAGTTTTCCATGTTTCATGCTTAAAAAAGGTTATAGTGGACAAAATTCGAGTTCAAACAATATTTCCAAAACTTGATGAGGAAGGAAAAACCATATTTGAACCTGAAGCAATCACGGAAATAAGAACTCGACAACTACGAAATCGATCAATTTTAGAGTATCTCATCAAATGGAAGAACTTACCCACAGAATATTCTACATGGAAGGATGATAATTTTATACAAAAGCACTCGGAGCTACTCAAGTGTTGAGTACAACACTTTTTTGAAGGAGAGGATCATGTTAGGTCCCTATATTACTAGTATAGTCCCTTATTGTAGTTAGTGTAACCTCTTTATTGTTATTATTGTACCCCTGTAACCTCCATATTGTTATTATTGTGCCCTTAAATTATTATTGTTAGGTCGGCTAGGATTACATTGTGGCCCCACTAGGATTACATTATGGCCCCATAGACTCCTATATATAGAAAGGAGGTTTTGTCATTTGTATCATCCAAGATTTATTCATTTATGTATTGTATTGGAGGTTTCCCCCTCAAAGTGGTTGATTTCTAAGGCGTTGATCTCTCTTTTCTTCAATTTTTGGAGCTGGTTTCACAACAACTCCCCTTTGCAAAAATATACTCCTAAATTTGGCTATAACAGGCTGATGTCTCAAAAAGGATGGAATGATCCGGACTAGTAGTCTAAGGCATTGTGGAAGCTTAAGGCACCAACAAAATCCAAGATTTTCCTTTGGTGCATCCTTAAAAATAAAGTCCCAATTTGGGATTTCCTTCAGAAAAGGAGTAAGATCAACCCTGGGTGGTGTCTGTTGTGTAAAAGAAATGAGGAAACCATTCTCCATCTGTTTTTGTCCTGTCCTTACAATATTCAGATATGGAAGGAAACTTTGCATTTGTTAAACGTTTATCTTATTTGGGGAGGTCCTACTTTCCATGATGCCTGGCTTACTTGGTGGAACAAAGCCACAGATGAAAGAATCAGAAATATTCCGCTGATAGTATCGTGGGGTACATGGATCACTAGGAACATGGTTACCTTTAGGGATTCTACAACTCTTCCTGAGATCATAGCTGTAGAACGAGTCTCTACATTTGAAAACATCCCTCTTTCCAACCATTCCAGTAAAGTATGAGAAGTTAGGATAGAAGACATTAGAGGAGACATCCCCTGAGCATATTTTGATGGGGCTTCAGACCCCCATAATATCTGTGGAGCTGGAATATCTATCCATTTCCCCTCTGGAAAGACTCTTTCTGCCTCAGTAGGCCTCGGAATTGGATCTCATAACTACGTAGAACAACTCTCTCTCAAACATCTCCTTTGTTGACTTATTCACTTTGGGCTAAGACAAGCCAAGATTTTTGGCGACTGTCTGAATGTTATCAAATTGTTCAATGCAGAATTTAGATGTCAAAAATTTATGTTGTTGCCTCTTTTAGAAGAATTTTTAACATTAAAACGTTATTTTGATGAATTATCTGTATGTCATAAATACAACGAGCGGAATATGGAAGCGAAATTACTTTCTAAAGATGGCATACAACAAGATCTGCGAGTTTGGGCCATAAAAGAAATTGATGGGGACTCGATCCGCCTCTCGGATCATCCGCCTTATGCCTAGTAATGCCCACCTGATCTTTATCGCAGAGGCAGGGTCATAGACCAGCCTATGGATCCTGTTTCTCTTCAAAGTTCTCATTTCTGTTAGTTTTTTTTTATATAGCATTTCTAGCATATATGTCAAAATTTTCAGTGCCCTTTTCTTTCAACATACTATTAAATGTTTTGACTGGGTTGTTTTCCGTTTCGATGGAGGCCCGGAATGCTGGATTTTACCTCAGATATTGTCATGTTTATTTTTATACCCCCCTTATTTTTGAACTAGAAAAAACTTTGTAACACGGCTCGATCATCTCTTTGCTCTTGTTTGGGTTGTTTTCCTCTAAAAGAGGAGGCCTGGGACAAATGAGGATGGTTATTTCTCTTTTTTATTTTTTCTTACGCACATCAGTGCCTTGTGGGGTGGTCAGAAACTCGTATTTCCTCACCATCACATGACAACTCTATATTTCTTCTTTCCCTTGTACAGGGGAGACAAGAATATATAGTTCTATGAATGCCAATAGGCATATACTCTCTAAATTTTTATTCTCTCAATAGAAAGTTCGATTTTTTCTCTGGAAAAAAAACTATAGTTTAAATTATTTTAAATTTAAATTTATAAATCAATTATATATCTTAAATTTTAAATTTAGTTTTTATTATTTAATTCAAAATAACTAATATATATATATATATATATATATATATATATATATATATATATATATATATATAACATTTATTATATTATATTATATTTAGAGTTTAAATTATTTTGAATTTTAATTTATAAATCAATTAAAAATTAAAAATTTAGTGTTTTTATTATTTAATTTAAAATAATTAATAAAAAATAAAGATTTCATAGTACTTAGTACATGCTCTTTAACTTAAATATAGTTTAATTAAATTAAAAAATAATAAAGACAAAAAATTTATCACAAAAATAAAACAACTAATCAAATATTATATTATTGAATGTTATTAGCAAAAATTAAAAAATAAGATTAATTAATATTATATATATATATATATATGATTATTATTATTATGTGTGTTTTATTTTTTATTAATATATATAATTTTTAATATTAAAATTTATTAACATATGTTTTAAATATAATAGCAAGTGCTACATAGTAGCTAGTACTTTCAGATTAGTTTAAATATAGTTAATTAAAGTCCAAAGTGTCTATAGGATGTGAGTTGGTCTATTAAAGAGATTATAAAAATACAGAAATGAAAGTGAAAATGTTGTGCTAAAATGATGTTTTTTAGTGAGCACCCTAACTCATTGGCTCTAATGAAGCTTTATAACTTCAATTCTTTGGCGGTGTTTCATTCAAATTGATATGGAGAAACTTAGTTTCGACTGAATGAGATGTGTATTCTAGGAAAAGTTTTTTGCACAACCATTTCCCTCCTACAGAGTTTATGGGAATTCTACATGATTGATATGGAGATGAATGCAATTGTGCTTGTGGCCCTGAAGTCAAGGGAATATGAAACAAAACTTTGATTATGACATCATGTTTTAAACAAGAATGATTTCTTTTGCAAAGCAAAATGGAGTTGGGATGAACTATAATTTGTGATTTAGTAGTAAATTAATTTTTAAATTCAATTTTAGAGACAAGTTAATTAATTTTTATGAATAATATACCATATATAGATATGAAAACTCTTAGATTCTAATCATAATACTTAGTTCTTGAAACCTTTCATATCGTCAAAATTTAAAAAGCATTAAAAATATTAAATAATAAAATAAATAAAATATATCATTATCCCTTTCCAAATATTTCCCAAATATTATAGGTTTGTCTATAATTTGTGATTTGGTATTAAATTGGTTGAATTTGATGCATTCACTTTGAATAAAACCATAAATAAAGTTGTTGTAGCTTAAAGAGCTTTAACAAAATTCACACATTAACTTTTTGTAAGATAATTGAGACCAATCTTCTATATTTGGTTCAAGGAAAGAAGGTAAAACAACTTTAACAAACCAACTGAAACATATGAGAAATTGAAAACTAACCTCTCAATAAATGTAGAGAAATCTCTTCTTTTGACTTCAAACAAAATCTGGAACTTCAAAGTACGATCCTACTAATACCCCAACTGCTATTGAGAACTGGTAGAATTAGTCTGACCTTGAAACTTCAAAGTGAGATCTTGGTAATACCCTGGTTGTTGGGAAATGGTAGAGAATTAGTTTTGACCCCATACCTAGACTCTAGAATTTGAATCCCCTAAAATGAAATGAAGCGCTCTTGTGAATTGCATTGGATTTTTGAGAAGCCAAGTGTCCACCTCTGTTGGAGTCTCAAATCCTTTTACTTGTGAGAACAAATATAAGAAATTTTTTATCACACAAACAAAATGGAGGAAAAAAAAAGAAACTTCTTGAATTCTTGAATTCAGTGTCTTGTAATGAGATCAATTTCTTGAATTCTTGACATACCTTGGAGGCATGAATTATAAAAATTATGTGTATCTAATAGAAATTCAACTGAGTTAGGAAATAAATGCTCACAAGATTCTAAAAATTAGTAACTATATATCAATAAAAATTTCTTAATAAAATTAGGAAAGAAATGCCAGCAAGATTCTAAAAACTAATTATTTTTTACTAATTGAATTATATTCATTGAAATGAAAGGTTTATTGTACAATTGTTGCTTTCAATGAAAGAAAATTATAGAGGAGTGAAAGGGGAAAATAAATTGAAATTAAAAATTAAAGAAAAAAAACTATGATTAGTGGAATTGGAATTGAAAATAGAGAAGAGAAAAGTCATAGAAAAGACAAAAAAAGAAGAAGTAGAAATCAAATTAAAAGGTAATAAAAATAAACATTATTGGAAAATGTTTTTTTAATTATTTTTCCTTTTTAATAGAGACAAAATTATAGTTCATGAAAATGGAAATAATAGAAAAATAAAAATAAAATAAAAACAAAAAATTATGAGAAATGAAAAAATAATAATAAGAAGAAGAATAACTAATACAAAAATGGAAGTTACTAAACAACATCAACAATAAAACCTCAACCAATCACCTTACAAAAAAATAAATCTAAGTAAATTTAATAAAAAATAACAAAAATTGAATTATAAATGTTAAAATATGGATAAGAAACATAAATTTTTAGTCAAAGAAAAATTAATATGCAGCTAAAGGAAAAACTGAATGGATAATAACTCATCTTAAATTGAAAATATAAACAAAACAAATCTATTTCATAAAAATGGAAATAATAAAAAACTGAAAAAAATTAAAAAAAAGGAAATAAAACTAAAACCAAAAAATTAGTAACTAATAGAAATAGAACTCATAATAGTACCTTAACCCATCACCTTACAAATATATAATACGATACCTCAAATATCATAATTAAAAAAAATTAAACATTATTATATTTATAGAATAAATTTATTTGTGCTATTCTATTAAATAATTAAAAAAAAACCATCAATCAATCCATTTTTAATATATAATTTTATTATTATTTCATTTTAATATTATGTGTTAACTTTTTCTTAATAAGAAAATTTAAAATTATGATTCATTTATTTGAGATATTTTTATCTATAATTTACATTTTATTTAAATAATTATTATTACATAAACATATAGTAGCTATTTACCTATTTTTGTTTAATTTTATATGACAATTTTCTCATATCCATATGAATACAATTTATTTATTTTTTATTGAATTTAAAATATTTATATATTTTTCTAGTTTTATTGATAATGAATTATTTTTTCAAAATATTTATTAAATATTTTTTTTATTATTAAAATAAATAAATTATATTAATAAAAAATTATGTTATATAATGATGGTGGTTAATATATATTAAAATCGATGTGGTTTATATAGTATTAAGGAAAGAGTTTACTTGAGATTCTATAATATTTTATTTTTATGATAAAAAAAAGAGAAAGAAATATTTCTAGATTACTATAGTTTTATAGACTTAAAAAAATTGGTACTAAGATATATATTTTGTAAATGAGAATGGATCCGACTAAAAATTGGGCAATTAAAAAAAAAAGTGTTTTTATTTTCAGCCCTCTTAATATTACAAAGATGACAATTTTTTTAATCTTACAATATTTTGAGAATATACCAACACGTAATATAAATATATATAGTATTAATATATACTAAAATAAATAATTGTTTTATTTTAATTTTAATTAAAAATTCAACCTTAAATTTACATTAAAAATAACTTTAACAAATTTATATTTTTCAATTTTTATTATAATATAATTTTTACTGTACATAAATAATTTAAATATCATTATTAATGTGGCATTGCATAATAATAGTAATAAATGGAAATATCTCCGAGTTCCAGAACGTATCTGCAGACAATAAATTCAATTTGCACACAATAAATTCAATTTAAATCAGTTAAATCGGTTTTGAATAATATGCATCATGCTGATGTTGGGATTGAGTACAGCTGGGAGGTACAACTTTCTCTACATACATTTATATTATTTTTCCATCGGCATATTGGTTTTTTTTCCTTTGTTATTTGTTGTCTTTATAAACTGTTTTCTCTGGATTCTTGTACTCTATGATATATACAGCATAAGAGTTGTTAATAAGTTGGGAGGCCGGGTGCAACACCTTCGAAGGTATAAGTTTACTCTGGGTTACTATTATTGTTACATATACTGGTACTTTTAATTTTTATGTCATTGGACTTTTGGTTCGGTGGAAAAGATTATAGTAAAACTTTATAATAAATCAATGTTGTTTAGAAATAAAATGGTATGTTTGAAAAAACTTGACACTTCCGTGTTAAGAAATTTCAAGAATTTTTTGTATTAAAAAGTCACTTTTTATTTTATTTATTTTATATTAAAATTTAATATTAATTGAATTGTTTTAAAAATAAAATTTAAGACAAAAATAATATGAGATAAAAATAATTTGAGATAAAATTTTATATTTAAGACAAACAATTTGAGACAAAAAATATTTAAGACAAAAAAATTTAAGATAAAAGTATTTTAAGACAACTTTATATTTAAGACAAAAACAGTTTGAGACAAAAATATTTTAAGACAAACACAGTTTGACAGAAAAATATTTTAAGACAAAAGCAATTTGAGACCAAAATATTTAAGACAAAAATTTATATTTAAGACAAAAGCAGTTTGAGACAAAAATATTTAAGACAGAACTTTATATTTAAGACAATGGCTACTTAAGAAAATGACAATTAAGATGAAACCCATTTAAGACAGTTAGCAATTAAGATAATATCATTAGCATTCAGAAGTTTGCATTGAAATTCCATGAGTGGATAGTGGATAATTATATTTTTTATTTTTGAAAATAGATATCCAAGCCACATGAAATTTAATGAGGTCATATTTATTTCTTTTACATTATATTTTTCTGTTTTCATTAAACCACATTCTAAAAATATAATAAATAAATAGATAAAAAATATGTTATTTTTTGGTTGGCCACTCAAGGGGATTTGAACTTTGAATCTCATGTTTTAACATAATACTTCATAACAAGGTAATTGTCAATTGAGTTACATTCCATGAAATAAAATTGTTTATTTTTTTAAATATGTGAAAAAAATTAAACTAGCAATTGCACTAGATGTTGCGAAGTAAACGTTGTAAGGCATGAAATAGAGGAGAATCCTTACATATAAGAAATCATTAAATGATAAAAATTAGTAAAAAAAATTCCATTCAATAAAATATTCAACGAAGAAGGATCATTAGGTACAAGGGATGCAAATTTGGTTTTTAAATAGTAAATTAGCATTTGACATTCACCGATGTGAAACATCAGATTATTCGAAAAACGTTATGGGCACAATAACATAAATAGATTGTTATGGGCACAATAACATAAATAGATTGTTGCGGGTATAGAAATGATGCAGTTGAGTGAGTTGTTGAGGAAGTATTGCTTGATGAAGGAGAAGGCAATGGTCCTTGAGGGAGACAAGTTGTCAGCTTCAGGAGTAGGGGCTGTTGTTAGCTTAAATTTTCAAATTTTTCTTTTTTTGGGTGTGCCACAACTTTGATCTTGCTGATAGTTCATCAACTGGATACTTGAATGCCTCCTCAGAGAGCTTATCTACTAGTTGATTGAGTTCATGATAAATGTGGGTGAAGGATGACCATTCTAGCTCCTGAATGCACGGCCAAATTTGAGACATCGGGGATTGAAGCCACACATTCTACCTATAAAACTTGCATTAGCCCGGTCAACAACTATTTGAGATTCCCATCTCTTGGAACCTCTTCAAACCACAAGCACTTTCCAAATAAAGAACAACAAACAATGTTGAGAACTCGACCTTTAAATTGGAACCAGGAGCCAGAGTATATCTGATATGAATGAACTAAAATGAATTTATATATAAAACACGGTGAAGAGAAATAATAATCAACATATAAGGAGAAACATACTTTTTTAATGAGATCACCTAGAGATTCTCTCATAATTTGAGTGGGATTTCCTTCAAAATTCCTGCAAGATATGTTTCCGGTCGGATGTACGGAAAAACACGAGACATTATAGCTACGTAACCTGATCTTGCAGGAAAAATGAATTGCTTCACCCATAAAACTTTGTTATGAATACCATTTTTGTGTGATCTCCAGATGTGGGTAAAAGTGCATTATATAAGAAAATAAAAATGTTCATGAACTTCCCATGAAAGTGAGTGCATCAATCGATTTTAAGTTTGTTGTTCCATGTTGGTATCTCTATTGTAGAGTTTTGGGATTGTTGTATCATGTGAATAAATTATATTCAATAAATACTCTTGCACTTACCCTGATATTTGAGGAGTAGTGCATTTTTATGTGCAACAATATGGTCTGTGATCTCCTAATTGTGAACTACATATAAAATATCTAATTGGATCTTAGCCAAAGTTTTCCATAGGTATAACATACCCAATTTTCACCCTTCGAGGGTTGTCTTTCCCATGATCATAGACGTCTTCTAATGACTGCTATAATCAGGCCACTTGCAATGCTTCTTCTAGAGTTTAAAGGAAACACCTCCATGAAGAAAAAATAAATAAATAAAACAAGAAAAAATGTTGTATCAATTTAGTTAGACAACAACTAACAACCCTCTTGAGGTGGAAAATTCCAGCCCAATTAAAAGAAGGGAGACAACTCAAGGTATTGCAAAGATAAATCAGGACAATTGTGTAACTTTTTCAAGGATGCAACAAGAAATTTTTCTGTACAGAATAAGAAAATATTTGCAAACGAGAAGATACCTTAGTGGGCATGCACAAGAATAAGAACCAAAGAAATCAAATTCAATAAAGGAAGCATAACCACCACTCCAAACTAGCTTCTTTAAAACACATACAACCACAATAAATCCCACTGAAGCTTACAAATTTATCAAACCCTAACTTACTAACAAATTCAACAAGCCAACATGCTACAATTTGTTGAGTCACCCCCAAATCAATTAGTAATTATCGCATGAATGTACATTTATTTGTAATTTTATTTAAAAGGTTGAAATTCTCTCAAGCACGTATAGAATATTTCCAAGAATTAAAATAATGGAAATTTTGCCTACCTCCACAAGGTATCATCACACTCGGATAGGTGACAACATATAAGTCTAAATATTATACCTCTAAGTCTCAATGTCACTTCAACATGTCAATAACATACTTGCAAAAAATTTGCTTAATGAGTTTTGTCTATTGGCTAAAGAGATGTAAATCCATCCATCCAAAAATAAACTTCTCAATCAATCCAACACCATAAATTGTGCTAAGTAGTTCATCATGTTATTTCAAAGATTACAATATGGTCTTATATTAGCTCACATATTCCTTGAATATTTGAAAGCCAAACTGCCTTAGCAAAGTAGACCAGAAAGATTCGTACTCTAAAATACAAAAAAAGACAACAAACTAAAATAGAAACTTTAACTCTAATCGAAACACTTCATTCTTAACAACATGATATCTAATGAATATGATATGTGGAAAAAAAGGCTTCATATATTGTCTATCACATGTCAAACCTAGTCAACAAAAACATGCACATAACACATCAGAAATAGGGTTCATAGATCAACTTGTATTCTATGGTTTCAAATCCTTCTTGTCTCCTTCAAGGGGGTTTATTGAGGTCTTCAAAAAGACTTCCTTTTGCTAACCAAATGGATTGTTTCTTTCACACATGTATGGAAACGGACTTTCCAAATCATATTGTAATAGATTCATAACATGATATTATTGGTATTAACTACACCTTATTTGGAGACATCATTTTTATTATAGGGGTTGGTACCTTTCTATTGGATGTGATTGGTGATGTGAAGACTACTCAACTTCTAGTAAATATTCATACTAACTTTAACAAGATTATGGATGCTTGCTTACAAAGGGAGATCCCTCTAAGCTTAAATCATTGGATTCTTTGTTTGTTCATGATAATTATTGTTCTCAAATTTCCTTTGCCAAGGGGTTTAGAGTATTTGCTTCATTTATTTTACATGGTCCGGTGAAAGAAGAAGAATGGAGATTGTCTCCACATCTTTTCCATTTCGCTAAGTTAAAAATAAAAAGAGTCAAATTCTATAGCCAATAGAATAATAGCCTCTTGATACACCTTTAGTGAGTTATGCACAACTCTCACCTATCACTATAGCTCAATGAAATGACATCTAATATCACCAAGACACCTTTATAAATGGATTAGTTGTGAAGTTATTGTTAAATGATTTCCTCCAAATGTTCAATTCTCATGAATTTTGGGGGAGGATGATATTTTGGTGTATTAAACGGGGCAAGGGGACATAAGGGTAGCATGGATGGGTAGAAGTGAGAGGTTTGACCACGATTTACTCAAATATATAATCCTAACATTAGAGAATGAGAAGGAGCCTTAGGGCCTTATGCAATAGGGGCTAGGGGACCTATAGGTAAGGCAATGAGAGAAATTGATAGGAAAACCCCCAATAGTTGTGCTAAGGGGATTAGGGGCCACATTATCACAACCCATGCACACTTAACCCATAACCACTAAAGTCCATATCATTTTAACCTAAAATCCACAATCCCTTAACCCCTACACTCATAACTCATAACAAATTAACCCCTTGATCCCTTAAACCCAAAGCCTCTAACCCCTTAATCCCTAACCCCTAACTTAGAATCCTTGAACCCCATAAACCCTAATCCAATATCCTCTTAAACCTTGACCATTAACCCATAACCCCTAGCCCCTAAACTCATTAAACCCTAACCCCTTAACCTGCTGAGACCTAAATACCATAACCCTTAGGCACTTAACCCCTAAATCCCCTGACATGTAAGCCCTTTATGGTTAATCGTTAAACCCTAAATACCTTAACCAATAAGTCATTAAACTCTAACCCTTAAACCCACTATACCTCAACCCCCTAAACCCTAAACCTCATAATCCCTAACCCTTTACCCTTTACCCTTAACCGCTTGCTCCTATACCCTTAAACCCCTTAACTCTTAGAACCCCTTACCCTTTCTCCCAAACCATATGTGCTCAAACACTAATATTCTTGGGCATATTATGCTTTTTCCTGCTAACTTCTCCAAATACAACCTCTAAGAACTAGTAGGGTCAAAGGAAAAGAGCTTCAAGGTCCTCAAATACGATCTACATTTTATGGACAATCACATTTCCCCCAAATATCCTCCACGTATTTGCCTTGGTGTATTGGAGTTTGAAAAATACATAGGATGCCACAAGTAATCCTAATCATAAGACTCAACTTTCATAATGACTAGGAGGCCTTAAAAATCAATCAACATCTTAACTTATACCTAACATTACTAAAATTTCCTATCCTAAATCTGAAATTAGAAATTCTACAAAATTATAGGGAAACAAGGAAACCAACTTCATCTTCTATAAATCTCCAAGGCCTTTTGGATGACAAATACAAATTTTGAAATAAATTTTTGAAATTATGTTCTTGCATCAATAGCTACCAATGTATCCTTGTAGGCCACCCCTTTAAAAATAGTAATACCAATGTCCTTTACCTAGAAGGTGCCTAGAAGGAACTCACATAATTCTCTCTCAGATCCTACAAAGCATGAATTTTTTTAGTAAAATGGATGTTCACCCTACAAGATTCTATCCTCATGGCCTAAGATAAGGCATCCCTCTATGTCACCCATGACTATTGCTTTAATGGTACACTATTAAAGAGAAACAAACATTGAATGGTTCATTCTTTGTGTTGAGTTTCATGGAGAGTATAGGAGAGTTTTTTGATCAAGTTTTGTAATTTTTTATCATACTCGTGAGAACTTTCTCCAACCATTTTCTTAATCTCCTTCAGCTTAGTGATTTTTTGTTGTTCAATGTTTAGGCTCTATAAATTAGATATAAATATCGCCTTTAATTCGTCTAAGGCCTTAGCTACACCCTAGGGATAAATCTATATGAACTTCATGCACCATTAGAGAAGATTCCCCCACAATGTGGTTAGGAACTTTATCAACTTAGAAACTAGCAATACAACCCTTTTCACCCTCCAAATGAATCCACATAAGAATCGATGTGGTTTTTCATCACCATCACCCTTCATAAAGTTCTTAGAACTACTATAACCATATCGTTGGTTGGGTTGTTCATCAAGATAAAACCTTATGGACATGTTTGAATAATTAGACCTACTCCCCCACTTGAACTAAAATTCAAACATAACATATGCCAATTCTACTTTTATTCCCACCTTCATTTTGTTTTCACTACTACTATATCCCAAACTACTAAGAAAAGGTGCTTTCAAGTAAAAAGTAGAATAAAAAGTTGGGATTACTTCTAGGATTTTAAAATTCATAGGGTGGTTGGTTTGGATTGGATCCACTTTTCTTAGGATATATCATGCATACTACTTGACCTTCCTATAGCTCAAACAATTAGAAGACATTATTAAGTGTTTATTCCTCTTCTTTCTATGTGATGATATCTCTCTCCATAGGCTAATAAATACCTTACAAAACAAGGCTTCCTTATAGACAATCATGATCCATCTAACTGAACGTGCTCACCTCCTTGTGCCATAACTTCTTTTTTCTCTTCCAAATTTCTATACATATTCTCCCCACCTATTCTTCTCTCCAAGCTCTTTATAATTATTAAATCCTCTTATTTGAACAAATGTTTGGTATTCTCTCGACACATTTGAAACCTTTTGAACTCTTTTACTTGCGCCTCTACATTTCCATCCTCACTAATACCCATTTTCATTACCAATGTACTGTGATGAGAATCCACTTCGATCTACTCATCCACCACTTCTTAATTATTGCATTTTGATTAAAATCCTATTTTCCCCTCTTTAATACACGTGCTTCATCCATGGCACCTTATTCCCTTAGTTATTCAATATTATTCAATCCATTATAGGTCACCTCCAAGAATTGGTGCTTACACTTCCATGGTTGGAGAACTAAAAAAATAAATAAGTTGCGTTTATGGGTTACACAGAAACTCCCCACAACTATTGTGTGTACTTTCCATCCCTCATAATGATAGTTGTGTGAAGGGATGTAAAGTTTAATGAGGAGAACGCGATGTGGTGCTCCCTTGAGAGGGATCTTTAGATCCCACCAGAAGAGGAGCTTTTAGCTCCAAAGGAGGAGCCTCATGAAGTTGTGGAGAAACAAAAATATTGAGGAGCAGAGAGTGGAGACATTCACTCAAGAAAAAACATCCAAAGAAGGTATAAAAAGAACCAGGGAAGCTGATATACTTGTGCAGGATGTGAGGGAGAATGTGGGAGCTCCTTCAAACTTGCGCAGGAAAACGAGGTCACCTAAGAGGTAAAATGGCTACATGGCTCTTATGGATGAGCTTATAGAGACCAAGCCATCCTATTTCGATGAAGAAATAGAGAAACCTATATGGGTTGATGCAATGGTGGAGGAATAAAAATCCATTGTAAAGAAATTTTTTTGGGAAGTGGTCCCAAGACTATCATATAAATCAAGAGTGGGTTCGATATGGATCTTCAAGGTGAAGCTAGTAGCAGACAGAAGCATAGAGAAGTGTAAGGCCAAATTTGTGGCCAAGGGGTACACTCGAGTTGAGGATATTGACTATGAGGAGACCGTTTCTCATATAGCAAGGTACTCATCCATTAGATCAATTCTTGCTCTGGATACGCAGATGGGGTGGAAGATCCACGTGATGGATGTAAAAACAACATTTCTCAATGAGGTTATTGAGGAGGAGGTGTACATCGAGCAACCAAAATTTCTTGATACATTTGATGGGGAGTCTCATGTGTGCAGACTCAAACAAGCATTGTACAGTCTCAAACAAGTAACTCGTGCTTAGTACACCAAGATCGATAAGTATATCACTAGTTTGGACTTCACCATAAGTGAAGCAGATGAAAACCTCTATCACATCTTGGTAGAAGGTAAATACCTTATTATTGCCTTATATGTTGATGATTTAATTTTAACTAGTGATTAGTAGTTGATGAGATCTTGCAAGTAGCTGATGAGATTTTGATTAAAACTTCATGAGTAGTTGCAAATCTACACCATAATTTATACAAGGATGGCGGAGGAAAATTATAGAATATCTGTTAGCAGACAATATGCCCACTTCAAAATATCTACGACAAATTTTTCAAGAAGAAAACACTGAGGATAAAAGATTGGATTATGGAAGCATTAGTCACAAAATTCACAAGGGTAGTAAATTTGGCTGGAGGTGTGGAGGTAGATGGATTAAATGTAGTCTTCATTGGTGCAGTTGCTGGTGTTTTTGGGTGCAATATGTCTAAGCATAATTATCTGAGCTAGATTCAGTTTTTATGTTGCTTCTAGATTATCTCAAGTATCTCGACTAGTTTTTTGTTTCAAGGTACACTAATAACAATTTGTTTTCCACTCTAGCTATTGGTTTACTCTGTGGTCTATTTGAGACGCACTGGCTAGTTGTTTACATGGTATTTATTTTGAAAATTTTCTACTGTGGATCTTCCTGCTCCTTCTCTGGTTTGGGATTTGTCAATCGAGGGATTTCCGAGGATCTTCGCTACTACTTGTTGGTCTTCTTTGTGGTCTATTTGAGATGCACTAGTTGGTTTTTTTATGTGGTGTTTTTTTCAAACCCTTGCTCCTGTGGATATTCATGCTCCTCTTTGGTTTGGGATTGGTCGATTGAGGGATTTCCGAGGATCTTTACTGTTATGTAAGTGCATTCAATTTGGTTGGTGGAGTTGGAAACATATTTGAATTTTGAATTTGATCACAAAGAAGTCTCTTGGGGTCATTAATTGGTCTAGGAGGATATTTATTTTCCAATATGTTCATTAATTATATGAGGGACAATCCATTAAAGGTTTGTGTTGTCATTGAATATCTTTGTCGATTGTGTGCTTGATGATATTTTCTGAAGGATACTGGTTGGCGATGATTCGAAAATATATTTCATTTTAAGGGGTGTCCTAGTGGATTGAGCTGGTCATGATATACATCAAGTGGGGTTTATAATTCATAAGTGACACTAATTTTCCTTGTTTACATATTTTATCGAGGTTTTTTCAAACTATACTAAATAAGGTACTTTTTGGTAATGTTATCTACTTTGGTGAACATATAGGCAGGATTGCAGAGTGCCAGCGGTGTTAGCTGTACAACCAAACTTTGCATCTATTGATTATGATGTCACTTGATACAAGGAAACTGGGGCGATGACATGCCATTACTCGATGCGTTGGTACATAAAATGGTTGGGGAGTGGGTGTTACAAATTTCTCCATTATATTTATCATATATATCTTATATATTATTAATATTTGTCTATTACTTAGTTAATGAACTATTGTTTATTTCATTTTTTCAAATAATATTTTCCCTCCCTCACAAATGTATTAAAAGTTCTAAGGGAGGCTGTTACATTTTCAATCCCCATAGGTTTACCTTTCTTTGTCTTCAAATGGAGCACAATAGTAACTAGAAACTAAAATACCAACTAGTAACCCTAAAATAATTAATAAGATTTTGTATCGAGAGCTCTATGAACTCTTTTGCAAGAGCATTTACCAATTGAGTTAATCCTTATTTCCTCTAGCTCTTAACTAAACCTTTGACACTTTATTTATTATTAAAAAAATTGAAATAAAAACATGTATAATTAGTGGTTGATATATTCCAATTTATCAAATAACTTAACAATCACAATATCAATTAGTTAATAAGGGGAAATTTTATCAATGACATGATGACAAATATTATTGAAGTAGCTTAGTTCTATGGTGTGCATGGAAATTGTTTTATACCTCAATGCATTTTGATTTTATATTTTTTCCAATAGGTTCCTTTATTGAAAAACATATCAAACACTAAGATTTACTAATGACTTCTAAATATTTAAATCTCCGTAGTGGAATGATATTTGTTCATATTGGAATTGCAATCCACTAGTTCTACCTATTAGGATTAGTAAAGACACTTCAATAAATTTAATATATCAATTCAAATTACACAAGTGACACCATATAAAGAGAAAAAATTAAATTGAGGTTGGCTATTATCATATTTGCATTGAAATTATATATTTACTTTTTGGTTAAGTCGGGCTATTCTAGAGAAAGAAATCTACTTTCATTACGAAAAAGGGGAAAACGAGAAGTTTTTTTTTTTGCAAGTAAATTTCAAATACATTATCATGTTAGTTTAGTGGTTTTAATTTATTAATATGAGTATGAAATTGAGGAATGGAAATGGAATCCAAATGAGAGACCATGAAATTAACAAACCTTGGAATTGGTGTGAGATCTCTGCTTTCTACCCTCATTTTCTTAGGAGTTTATCCTATGATATGATGAAACATGTATCCCAACATAGACTAAACTAAATTAACAACCAATTTTTCCATAGTGTAGATATTACATCTTTTACCAAATGGAAGTAGTCCATAGTCATGGGCATCCATATCGACATTTTCTTCAATAAATATCTTAGGCCTGAAGGTAAATGGGCTCTTCCATATAGTTAGGTCTTTAAAAACGACCTACATATTTACATGTATAATAGATGCTTTACATATATATTATGACAACCAATTGTCAATATTTTATGTTTTTCTATGTAAAATCATTAAAGAAGTAGGTGAACATGAAAAAGGTAGTTTTTGTGCTATCTTACATGAACTATGAAAATGACCTTTTTGTGATATATTGCATGAACTATATATGATGAAAATCAATGTCACTCATCAATTTATCTTGTTTGTCTTGTGCTAAAAATATAAACTTACCATTCCATAGGTCAAAATATAAATAAAATCCCGGTAGAAAAACCATTAATGAAAATGATCCCAACTAATAAGCACACCACCATTTGTCAAAAAAATCTTCATCCCAACATGTTCTCTCAATATTACATATATGTCCTTTATTGATGATTATGGACCTTATGTCACCCTAAACTTTAATGATGAAATAAGAAAGAAAAACATCCTCCTAACCATATTTTCACTCTTACACATAAATCTTAATATTAAATATGCATTAAACTTTGTCATAATAGTAATGAATATAAAAAATGCAACATGAAAATATCTAATTCATTGCAACTCTAACAACCTTTATATATTTTGCACGATCAAAATTTGTTTTGTTTCAAACTATTTTTCAAGTCGTTTACATGTATTTTCTTATAGTTGTTCAATAATTTGTGCAATACACTCAAGTTTCCCATATCCATTTGGAAAAATGCTACTCTCTTAGTTGATCCAGCGGGAGCCCAAAAACTGGTTGCTAACTTGCTCAATTGATCCGACGAGAGCCCGAAAACTGGTTGCTACTCGCTCAATTGATCCAGCTGGAGCCCATAACCAAAGGGGGAAACTGGAGAGCAGTGTGGATATTTCCATAAGCCACAGTAACTGTTGTCTGGAAGAAGCCCATAATCAAAGGGGGAAACTGGAGAGAATCGTGGAGATTGCCATGGCGGGAGCCCATAACCAAAGGGGAAAATTGGAGAGTAGCATGGAGATTTCCATAAGCCACAGTAAATATTGTCCGGCAGGAGCCCATAACCAAAGGGGAAAAACTGGAGAGCGGGATGGAGATTTCCATAAGCCAAAATAAATTTTGTCCCGAATAGCGTGGAGCTTGCCAGGAGCCACATTAAATGTTGTCCCTCGTCATCTTGACAGAGTTAGTGCGACTGTGGGATTTTCTCTCAACATCCATGATGTGCAGAGTCCGGGACGATGTGCTGATGCAAAAAAATCCAAAGCTCAGGTCTCATGTTCTCCTCCTTTCTCTCGTTTCTCGCTTTTCAAACACGTCAAACACTTAAATATTTCTAAATGTATGGATTAGTTGTAGGACTGAGATCTCTAGTGCCTCCAAATCCATTTAAAACCTAGTTAAGTAACCCTGACCAACCACATGAATAAATTTCAAATCTAGGATTTGTAGGGTTTGTGAATAAATGTACTTTGTTGGAGGATGTTGCCACTTCCATAGCCAATTTGCAAGATTTAGGTATTAAGGCCTTGAATAGGTTTTGTGAAAGCTTATCCCAATTTATAGTGGGAAAATCCTTAATTTTTCCTACTTGTTCTCCTTCTCAGACCTTGACTACACTCTGTAGTCTTGTACACACTCTATAGTCTTGTACTCAGCTCCTCAATAGCTTTCCACATGGGATATATTCAAAGTCCGCAATCCTATGAGATATCCAACATCCTTGGGGATCTCACTAGTCAGGTTGTTTGCAGAGAGATCTATTACTGTGTCAGTCTAGAGGTCGACGTATTTATACGCCAATTCATGACCCTTCTCCACCAAATAAACTTCATCACTATAGTACTGTGAAGAACAAAGTCTAGTGGGCCTAGATCTTGTGAAATCTGGATTAGTCATTACTGATATGTTTGAAATATTTTGCGGATGAGACCTGACAGATGGTTCATTGCCAGGTCAATAATTTGGATTTTTTGAAGCTAGTGAATCTAGATAGGTATTCCCCATTCTAGCTTATTTGATCTAAGAAGGAGGATGCGAAGCATGGATGGAGGAATGATTAATTATCTTCCTATATTTTCTCTAATAAGACAATTGTCTTCTTCCTAACTATAGAGTTAGTAATCATCAAATTATTTGTAACCTACAGTTATTAGCATATTTCTCTACTATATCCAAATCCTGGCTTTTCAAAAAATTGACAGATCTGTATCATAATCTGTATCCAGATCTGAATCCTGATAACATATTCCATCAACTTAGTAATTGGGAGATCAAAGAGGAAAATATGAGTATTAACGTGGAATTAAATCCAAACCATGACAGAGATAGCCGCTTTAAGCGAGTGACAACCCACAAGGTAGGACACCAAAAATTCCATACATCTTTTAAAGTGTTGGATTTTGAGGGCTTTCTGTACAATTCATGCATAATACTGGAATAAATATATATTACAAAAGATGAGCAGAAAAGGCAAGCCCTTCTCCCTCCTACTACCGTGTGCCTAGGATAATGCTAGAATATTCTTAGACCCTGAACAGTTAGAGACTCTGAAAAAATAGGTAGCTTTCATGCCAATTATAATGGTCTTTGTATGCAACTTGGAAAAGACAAATTATAATATGCCTTGTATGTCCATTAAAAACTGATCATCTCATGGAATGTAACTTCATGTTTTTAGAAACAGGCACGAAAAAAGTGGATGAAATGAAGAAAATTAATCTTCTTCTAGAAGTACCAAGCTCTTTTGTTTTAAATCCCTTTTTAAGCCTCTATTGGGACAAAGGGTCTCTCTTTCAGCCCCTACAATGAAATAATTTGTTAATGAAACTTGTAATACATCTATTGTATCACTCTCTCCCAAATTGTTACATTTTTGATGGGTTGGGTTATATTCTCGTCGTTTTGTTTAGATCATAGCGGCTTCTAGCCTTCTATTGAGTAAAAGGGGGAATAGTCTGTGTGGGTCAATATAGAAACAACACAATATTGATCCAAATACAACAACTATAATGAAGATAGTCAAGATAAAACTTCTCTGCTCTATTTTTTTTATGTCTGCAGTCAAAGCCATGATGCTAATATCATATTTATTTATTTTTTATGGAGAGATGGCCAATCAATTGAAATGTATATGATGAATACAAGTTATGGTCATGGTAGTATATCTGTAAGTAAAGTCTGTTTGATCTAGATGTGTGCCATCTATTATGGGGGCATGACATATTGTATTTTGTAGTCCATTTGTTTTAATAAGAACTTAAAATCACGTAGGATTGGAAAATTGCAAGGGTATTAATATCTAGGAGCTAATTCTTTGAAGCCAAAACTCATCCCTATTCCTACTTTACATCATATTCTCTATCTTTTCTCTGGGTGTTTTTAGTTATTAAAATTTAAATGTTCACTATTGCTTTTGCTGTTAAAAAATTCCCCTATCTGGTTTCAGTTGCTCTCCCATTTCCTTGGGTATTGCATTTTCCATTTCAAAAGGCTATTGATTAAGGCCTCTGTTTACATTATATTTGGAAGTAATGTGGTGAGGTGCATTTAAGTACTGTGTCACAAAGGACTGCCTAACTCATGCCATGTTTTGGATGTTATTCTTTTTCTTGTAAATGGATGTAATATAAACCAACTTCCCATATTATTTTGTCTCCAAGACTCAGGATTTTGTACATATTTCAACCTGTGTTGTTGCAGATAACTTAGTGCAAGGTGCATAGTATTTGGAGTAAGGGAAATTTGAACTGAGGAAATTTTGTTTCTAAAAGCCATGCAGAACCCCTAATCTAGGTGCTTTTCACTTATTTATTTTTGGTCCTTCAGTTCAAAAATAATTTCAATTATAACATGGTTTTAAGTAAAGAGTTTGATAAATTTATTTTCCTTGTGAAGATCACCCCACAGGTTTGTACTGTAATGAGCACGATGTTTCTTATTTTTAATAAAGGTTTTGATTGAGCTTTGATCTTGTCTGTTGTTTATTGAATTTATTTGTACAGTGATACATATTTGATACTATTGAGTTCTTGGAACATCTTGAGTGTCTTATCATTCTTTTGTCATTGCACATATCCCTATATGAAATTTCATTCAAGATTAATACTTATTCCCCCTCCAATGCCTGTGATGAAGGAATATGAAATGAATTGATCTAATGCAATGAAACTGTAGTCTATAAAACTAAAATTTCATATAATTAAATTGTATGTCGGAAACATCATACATAATCATCCTTTCATGACTTATTGATCAGTCAATAAGTAGCACATGAAGCTAATTAAACCGTTCTTGCCTTAAAGGATTCCTTAAAGATCTTGGCTTTGTTGTTTTAGTATTGTCCCTATATCTTCATATAGTTTGTTTACAGTAAATACTCATTTTTCCTTGAATGTCTAGATTCTATATTTCCTTGGTTCATCCTCCATAAATGGTAAATATTTATAATGTGTATGGGCTTTCTTTAAAAATCCAGGAAAACGTTAATCCTAACAGTTCTCCACATTTTTGGATGGCATTCCTAGTAACCAATCAACGTAGACTAGTGCGTCTAACCATAGGGGATTTGAACTAGACACATGTTGGCTTGTAACTAGCCAAATTCCAAGCAATATTCACAACAACAGGGTCAGCCGACCCCTTGGGCTTATATGGACTAATACATGTGTAAATATCAGATTGGAAGGGTCATCTGTAGATGATTATTTTTTATAGTGATTGTCATTCTCTTAAATGTTGGGGTGTATAACTTTAGCTTTCTAATCTTGGTACAGTTCAAATAAGGAAAAGACCAAAAAAGGAACAGGTGGTGGCTTAACCATGTTATGTGGTATTTCTCCAGAGCTACAGTCAGTCCTTGGGGTATCTGAGTTATCCAGAACGCAGGTTAGTAGTGATTGTGCCAACTTTACTATTGCTTACCTTCCACATAAAAGTATGAGTTTTTCAAAGTATGATTTATTGTATTAGTTGACTTCTGTTGTTTTGGTTTGGATGAATCACGTGGCTAGGTTTTGAAGCAACTTTGGGTTTACATTAGGGAAAACGATTTGCAAGATCCACAAAACAGGTGAAAAATCCTGTGTGATGACAAATTGCGCTTAGTGTTCAGAAAAGATTCAGTTGACATGTTTGAGATGAATAAAGTACTTTCAAATCATATTTTGCGAGTAGATAATGGAAAGATTGAATCTAAACTGGGATCAATTGCACTCTTTAATTCTGGAAAAGAAAAATAATTCTTTATCTAATGAAAAAAAAGCTAAATTTTGTGTTCTCTAAGGTTGGAACATGCATAAGCCCTCTACCTATATATATATATTTTCTGCACCTCTCCAACAGGCTCTCTCTTCTGTTCACAGGAACCGAGGGAAGGAATAATAGGGATGTTGTATGGATTTAACTTCAATTATGTCGAGCTCTCAGCCACACTATCATCAATGCTGTATGGATCTGCTGAAGGGTGCCACACTAAATATGCTGCAAATGAATATGATGCTACATGAGAATACCTTGGAGTAATAGATAAAGCTAAAACCGTCCTTAGGTGCACTATAATAAGTTTATATCTATAATTTATGTTAGGATTACATAGAATGAGGTAGGAGGCATCAAGTTATTTGAATATTCTATATCTAGTTTTGACTATTTTTATAGGAGTTAGGTTATTTATAAACTAATTCTTGTTTGCACCTAGTCATTGTAAGTCTCCACTGCATCAAACTTATTATAATGTGAATTGAAGTTTTAAGTTCTAGATGACAACTCCTCTCTCTCTCTCTCTCAATACATTTGTATGAAGCTTTTCTAAAGTTAAAGAGTTTAGAGCTGTGATTAATGAGTTTGCTTCAATTTCATTTGTGTTAATCATGTTAGCGTTTTCTCTAGGTTACAAAATTTCCTTCCTTAACTGTAAGAGAATAACTAATAAGTAATTCCATATTTGTAAAATTATGTCAGGCTTAAGAAGGAAGTTGGGAGACATGAATTTATTTTTTGGGATAATATATTCCTTTAATAGGAATAAAGTATAGAGCTTTAAACCAAAAAGGACATGTTGAATGTGTAGACATCTACACGTTCAAGCTGAAGTAGAGAGCCTATTCTATCCCCTCTTGACAATCGATGGGTATATGGGTAGGATATGCTCCAAGAGTTACATTAATCCAAAAAGAAACCCAAAAACTTGAAATATTGAAAATCCTAACTGCCATACCATGCAAGAAAACTAGGAGCAGGGTGAGAGGGAAGGCACAAGCTAAACGATGCTATAGATCGGGCTACCATGACCCCTTATTGCAAATATTGTTTCAAGGAGTATATTGTGAGGGTGCAGAAATAAAGTAATTTGAAATTATCAATAAATATCGACATTGATTTCTTTCCAAGTATAGGAGTAGTAACTACCAGGTTACTTCTGCCCAAGCCTGTATATACAATAGTAAATAGTTTAAACAGTAACCTTCTAATACCCCTGCCATTTCCATAGTGTCAACGGTGTGTCCATGGATGCGTTAGTTCATAGTGAGTTGAAGTACTGATTCTTCCTTCCGATAGTTACTCTCACAATCAAATATATAACTTTCATGAGATTTCCTATTGAACCGTGTTCATTTTACATTACATTGTCCTAGTGGTATGGTAAAGCTACTAATATCTTAATTAATATCCTAGCACTCTGGTGTCTGGGGTTTACCCCATGCCACCATACTTGATTTGAGTTTCAATAGATTTGAGGGGAAAATAGGCGAAGGAATCAGTAAGGCCAAAAAGCTATCTGAAATATTCATCCAAAACAATCACTTCTTAGGAATCTTGCCTCCAGAAATTAGGCAGGAACTGCTCTTGGCTAGAGTAGATGCAAGCAATAATAGGCTATCTGGTGAATTTCTTGCTGAAATTGGAAATTTGAGCATGCATAACATCCTGCTTTTCCATCATAACATGATCTCTAGCCCTATAACTCAAACATTTGCAGCATAACATGCTCTTTGGCCTTATACCTCAAACATTAGGGCTCTGCGGGGATCTTGATAAAATAAATCTTGTTGGAAATACACTGAAAAATACTATTCCAGCATCATTGGGATCCATACAAGTCTTCAATTCTCTAAACCTCTCCAAAAATCAGCTAAGTGGTCAGATTTGAACGAGCCTTTGTTCATGGAAGCACAACTTGCTTGATTTTTTCTAACAATTAGTTGACATCGCCTATGCTAGTGTAACTAATTTACCTGGCAAGAAAGCATAACTTTTCTGGAAACCCTCAGCTATGTGCAAACAAAGTCAGTTGATATTTCCTGAAGCCATGCCCTTCTTCTTCCAGAAGAAGATTCCATATGAAACTTATCATTGTGTGTACTGTCGTTGCAGCTACACTCTTAATTCTTGTTATCATCTAGCTTTTGTATAGAATATTTGATCGAGATAGTATGGAAGCCCTATCTTGGGATATGAAATCCATTTAAAATCTGAACTTCACTGACGATGACATTCTCTGTTGCTTGACAGAAGAGAACATGATTGGCAGTGGGGGATATAGAGAGGTATACAGAGGAGAGTTAAGGGATGGATAACTTATTGTTGTAAAGAAGCTCTAGACCAAAAACAATACCACCATGCTTAAACACAGCAAAGAGGCACTCAAATATCAACAATTCAAGATGGAGGTTGAAACCTTAGGCTCTATTAGACATAAAAATATAGTGAAACTCTACTGCTACATTTCTAGCACAGATTCACACGTCCTTGTATATGAATACATGAATAATGGAAGTTTGTGGGATAGACTGCATCAGAAAACCGGCCAATAGTGGATTGGTAGACACGCTATAAAATAACGGTTGGAATAGCTCATGGATTCATTTATTTGCACAATGACTGTGTTCCTGCTATTTTTCATAGAAATGTCAAATCCAATAATATACTGTTAGATGAAGATTATGAGCCGTGCTTAGTTGATTTCAGAGTTGCAAAAATCCGTCAATCCTGTGGAAGGGGAGACTCTACAACTATTATTGCTGGTAATCATGGCTACATTTCTCCAGGTAATCCATCTTTCATACTTTGTAAAAGGGTGGAACATAGTAATTTTATAGAGTAGCCCAAAACAAATGAAATGCTAACAATTTAGAAGAATGAAAGTAACTAGTCATATGTGATTATGGGTTGCAAAGTATGCCTATACATATAAGTTGAGTGAAAAGAGTGACATATACAACTTTAGGGTTGTGCTGATGGAGTTTGTGACTGTAGACAACCTATAGAGCCAGATTTTGGGGAGAACAAGGACATTGTTCACTGGATTTCTTGCAGAATTTCTACCAGAGAAAGTACATTTGAGGTGATAGAGAGCAGGATACCCGATATTTACAAGGAGAGCATGATTAAGGTGCTTAGAATATTAGTGCTCTGCACCATCCATCTACCTACCATGAGGCATCTTATGTGAGAAGTAGTGGATTTGTTGTTGGGACCTAATCCATGCTCTGGTTCTTCATGTTCAAGTAGATTTTATTTGGAAATGGGCAAGTCATAAGATTTTATATCCATTATGTAGGTTTATTTGTGAATTCTAGTTGATCGATATCTATAACCGTAGGTAGCAGTGATTCTTCTAGGGAAGGAAGCAGGAGTCTAGTGGCAAAATTGAAATTATTTGAGAATCCAAAAGTTGCAATTGTCTTGAAAATTCAAAATTATAGAGCATATTTCATGAGCTTTAGGAATTGTTGCTAGAGCCTAGAACTACTGCGAACTGATAATTGGAATGACCTTTTATATGTCACGATTCTTCTAGAATTTATGTCTTACGACGTTTCCTTTGCAACATCTGGTGCAATTGCTAGTTAGCATTGTTCTTAACATCTTTTGCCAATCTCTAGATAGACTAGAGAGAGCCCAAGAAATGCATAGATTAAATCAAGATGAGCCAATTTACAACCACAAATTTAAACTCCAAAACATGTTATCATAGGTCAGTTTCATGAAGTCATCAATATGCTTGGAATATATATATATATATATATATATATATATATATAAAACTTCCAGTGCACTAGAAAAAGAATGTGGTAATGAAACTCCTTAACCATGCACCTTAAAATGTTGAGAAAAGAAATTGACTTCTGCCCTCAAGATTCTGATACTTGCCATTGGTTGAGAAAATGAAAAACTTATTGTAGCCATAATCCAATTACAGAGGAATAGGAGAACCATTGCATTATTTTCCAATTACATGGGAATAAAGACTGATAAGGCTGAAGTCAAGGGTTATTCACATGGGAATAAGTCTCACCTGAAGTTTGAACTTTGAACATCATCATAAGTTATATGGAAGTAGTGGAGAATTCACAAATCCCAGTCAAGCTCCTGAATAGGAATTTTTTTTTCATGAAATGCCTTTACTAGGAGGTCAAGGCGGCCTAAAAAATTGAATCACACAGATAGAAGCAACAACTGTCCAGCTGATATCTTAGGCAACCCCAAAATAGATGAAAAATATTATATATTACATAACTAATGAGGATCAATACCATTTAGAAGACCTCAAAAGAGTCAAGACTGACCAAAGGCAACATGTCCCAAATACCTTCAACTGAACCTTGTGTTTTAGCCCTTAGTACTCCACCCCCATGCATTTAGTCACCTTTCTTAACCAGTGACCTAAAATCATTGGCTACTTATTTTTACGATCCCCCACCTACCTCCATGATCCAGTAAGCCATGAAAAATAGCTTCTCATCACACATTAACAACAATCTCCCTTCAATTTTAAAATTGGATAGCAACCAGTCCCAAAACCCAATAAAAATATAACTTGCATTAACTCCAAATATTGGAACCTTTTTACCATTCCCTGCATTATGGGTTACTTACTAATACTTACATGCATCCCCATTTCATCCCCGCCATCTTCCTCCTTCCTATTTTCGCCCCTGCAAAATATATCAACCAAGCCATGTTTCTTCTTCTCGGCTTCCTACCTACTAGTAACTACTACTCAGCAACCAACACCATAAAATCCAGGACCTTAGGGGTACCTTCAGCTCAAGAGGATCCTTTAGAAGGGTGTTCTTGCAAAAGGAGATCATTTCTTAATCTAGATAGGCTCAAGAGAATCCAGAAATAAGTTGAGCATACTATCATATCTGAAGCAAGATTAACAATGTTGAATCAATGCTTGTGTCAATGGATACAAGAGGGTAGGAAGAGGATGGTATCAATGATCATACTAAGAGACAAATGTTGAAATAGCAAGGATCAAGGGAAACACAAAAGGACTACATTCATGCTGGCAAGAGACCTCAACCTTGAGGTCAAGCAAACCTTGAAAGCCTTTAGCTGCACTGAATAAACACAAACATGGAATATCAAGATGTAGTAGTACTGAAAACATTCAAACAAGTCATTGAAGCAGTAATAGTAGATGAAGCAAAGAAGTCAGAGGCCACTTCCGTAGAGAACTACAAAAATATACTTAGGAATTCTAGTCATGAGAAGAAAAAATAATGTCTCCTACAACAACTGATTTTGCAACCTTGAAGAAGGAAAATGACTCCCATACTCAACAAGAAGATGGGGATAAACAGTTGACTGTCAAAGAGGTGCAGAAGAAGCCTAGTAAAAGCAATAACCAATATCCATCTTACCAGAAATCAACCCCAGATAGAGATGATATGGAGTGTTCTATCATATCTGAAGGGAGAGCCTAGAGATGATAAATCAGTGGATAGAAGAGAAAATATAAAGAATAGCACTGGAATTAGACATAGAAAGATGCTCAAGAAGTAGAGACAGTGGCAAAGTCAGACAGAAGGACCATATTCACGCTAACAGGAAATCTCACCCTTCAGGTTAAGAAAACCGTGGCAAGGTCTCAACTGCACTTAACCAATACAAACATGAAACATCAGGAAGCAGTACCGAAAGCCCCCAAACAAGTCATAGAAGCTGTTACAGCAGAGCCTACAATGAGACAGAGACAACCTCTAAGAACTACAAAATCCAATTTGGAAATTTAATAATGAGGAGAAAAACTTCAGCAATAGTTTCTTTTACAGCAACTGACTTTGCAAGCTTGGAGATGGAGATTTCCTCCATTAGTCTACAATAAAATGAGCCAAAGTAGATGACCGCCAATGCCAATCAAAATGAAGGCCAGCAACAGTAATACCCCAGGCCAGCTTAACAGCAAGCAGAAAATAATGACATGACGTTGATCAAGGTTTAATTTTTGTTTGGAGATAACCATGGCCAAAAGGCACACGATAAAGATTTAGTAAAGCGTTTTGTTATGTTTAAGAAAAATTTTCAAGCAGAAAAATTTGTATGCAAAGAAAATGAGGGGTAAAATCTTCTCAATGACTATCTATATAGAATATCTACCCCCTATAGACTCCCTGACAACCCGGCACTGGGGTAGTTTTGTAAATATATGGTAACTATAATGTCAATATAATGAAAATATTTTTCCACCAAAACAAAAACATACCAGCAGGACACACCACAAACTTGACATGATTAATGAATCATATGAGAGTGGATAATTTATGCCACCTTTATTAACATACCCACAAAACATTTCCCTTTGTTACGTGAATAGAAAACTTCTCCCATCCAAAAGGACCATTACTAAGTTTAGCTCTGGTTAATTTTGATGATGAATGAGGGGCCGACTAATGCATGCTTGTCTTTATAATCTCAATTTGTCATTAAGGATACATAATATTTTTTATCTTTGCCATTGAAGGGTAGCTCTAAAGCATATGGTTTGTGTAGAATATAGGGACACATGGGTCAAAGCTTGAAAGCAATTATGTGCATCTTGGAAGTTGGATGATTTTAGATTCCAAAAGGAAGAAATGCCAGCTCAAACACAAGGTTTGTTGGTATTCTATTATTTTAAAATCAATAGCAACATTTGACTTATTTTAGAAGCCAATGGAGGGTCCAAACAAACTTATGATGTACGGTGTGAAAGAGAAGAGATCTCAGATATAAAGGAGGTCTGATCATAAACAATCTTAAGAATCATGTCCACAATTTTGTACATCTCTAGGATTATTTCTTTCAAATATGCTACTACAGGGCTTCAAGATTATTTTATAGCATTTTTATCACTATGATGTGTCTCAGTGTCACTTTTGTTTCACGTTATTAATTTCTCATAGTTAATTTTCCACAAGACCATGTCTTCAATTTAATAAAAATATTAATTATTGTTTGTGAACTGACTATATATGGTGGGTAGTGGATGCATGTTTAAAGGCCTACACATCTATACTCCATTTTATGGCATCTGCATTTTTTAGATGCACTGAACTCTTAGACAAAATTTAACCATTGTGATTGCGGAAACTGTTAATAAGAATTATGCATGATTAACTATGCAAGCATAAAGTCTGTTCCAAGTGCCTCCCGTATTAACAATTTATATACGAAACTTTATTGTATTTGTAAGACACTGAAGTACTTAGAATCATTTATTGACATTTTCTTTGGTTGTATTGAAATTTTTTAGAATACAACTGGGTAAATGGAAGGCAGTCTCATATCATTCTTGTTGTTTTATTGCATATGTTGTGATTTTCTTTGATTGGTTCTGATTTTGATATATAGTTGCTGAGTTGATATTATTTTTTTAAATTTCAAATGCGCAGGCTTCCTCAGATGTTGAAGTGGAAAAGGTAATAAATGAACTTGAGAAATAAGCAGCAGATGAATCTGAGGAAGCATTTAAGCAATCCCGTGATGCTTTCAAGGAACATGCTTCCAGAATGCAGGAAATTTCAAATGAGGCATATGCTGTCTATGCCGAAAAAGCAAAGATAGTGTTAAATGATATGATAAATCAGTTGAAACTACAGTCAGAAAATATGAGAGCAGTTTTAACTTCAACTGCGAAGGAAATCCGTGTTAATGGAAAATAAAATTTGTTAATTTGGGTTAAAAATGTTCCTAAGACTGTGAAGGATGTAGCTGAAACTGATTTTGGTGTTCACCCAGATGACCTTAAAAACCTGTCTAAAGTTCATGACTTTTGCCTTGGTATTCCATATGGTAAGAGTGATAATTTTTTCCCTATTATGGTGTTTATGTTTATGATATTCATTTTCCAGTTAGCACTACAATCTTGCCATGGTAGATATGATATTGAAATGAGCATGCATAAAAAATTACACAACAATAATACTTGGAAGTTTCATTTTGAGCAAGAAAACTATGAGAGCTCTTTATTGTTGCTATAAAATTAGTTGTTACAACTATTCACGTGATGTAGGTGCACTTCTTTTTGTTGGGGGTTTTCTTTCATTTCTCATAACTGGAACCATTCCTGTTGTTCGTTTTGGAGTCATCGTAGGTTGGATACACCTAGCTGTGAGCATTTCAAGCCTTAAGGCCTAGAATAAGGGTGATTCGTCCATTCCCTTTCTGAAAGGACAAGCTGGTTAGAGACCTCTCTAATAGCAACCTTCTTTTTTCCATTTTTTTAAAGCTTGATAGTAACAAAATTTTGACTATTTATATCATGGCCAATAGAATGCTAGATTTGAAAATAGACATATAAGATAGTTAATATGTGAGTGACATGTGACTATATTAATATTATTATATTGAGGCTAGGGGTTAGGTAATTAAATCCATTGTTGAAATGATTTGTATTGGCAAAAATTTACCAAGGGTCCAGGTATTGGTACATAGGAGAATTGGTGAAAATACTGGCAAATTGACAAACTGTGGCAAGCATTAAAAATTAGAAGACATTTTTTTTTCTCAAAACTGAAAGAGGATTAATGTCATTCTCATCCCTCTTTAATTTGATATGCTGGAGATAAGTAATTTTAAGACTGATATAAAATGTTGAACCTTTATTTTCTGATGAAGAAATCTTCACTCTGCCTTTTAAGCAGCTGCTGATTATGAAGCCCTACTTTAGGATGAAGAGAAAATCTTCCTAAGACTACTCCTGCTGCAATAGATTCATACTTGATGAAGTAATAATTTTTATAACAAATGATGACTTTCTTCACTATTGGACTGCTCTTATCTCACAAGAATTCAACGACTGTTTTGAAGAGAATTCCACAGAGTATAGATTTAAATTCTACTTTTCATACTTAATAAAACATCTTTAGGATACATGGTAGCTTCATAAATCTAGCGGTAGGCTTGGTTGGGGCTTCAAGTAAGCGAATAAGCTACCAATGGTTGGTCCAATTCGAGGCATTGAAATTTACTCAAGATCTGTTCATAATAATTAAGGAAACATACCTCTAAAATTTGCATTATCAATTTCTAGAGAACAAATATTGGTTCTAAAGGACACTATATATAAATGTTTGATGCCAGCATCAACTAGTAAGTGTTGGATTTTTGGATTTGGTCACAGGAGTTAATCCTTAGAGATGGACATAGAAGTGATTAGATCACTTCTACGTTGGCCATGAAGGACATCCATACTTTGAATCATTGGTTTAAGAATGATGAAAATCAAACTTCCTTGACATATCTTAGATCAAGCGGATGTATGGAGACTATTAGGTCACCAACGTTTTGAGAAAATATCGTAGGCATACTCTGGAAGAATTCACTGATTCAATTGTTGATTTTCAGCTTCGACCAAGTCCACGGAGATTATACTTCTCTTAATATTTCTAGATCCAAAACAAATGCTATATTCCGATGGAAATACTTCACAAAATCATGATTAATAATCATTATAATATACATACCATTCCTTGTGATGAAGCCTTACAAAGTGACCTTCTTTCCTTGCACAGTTACATATGTAATATTTTTATTTGGCCACTCTTTCTAGCCCTCTAATTCTTCAGAAAAACCACAAGTTCGAATCCTCAGTTGTGGCTACTCCTTTATGCCTATTTCATCCATTACTGAATTCGGGTTGCATTTTTTTTTTTTTTGATAGGAGCCCTGAAAGAAATTTTAGTTGTTACTCAGTCTTCTTACAGGTCTTGACTTCATAATAATTTCAGATTGTAGGTAAGATAGACATAAATCTCAACCTTGTATGATACTTGAAAACAAAGATCTAACCTCTGCATCATTACAGATGAAGGCTACGATAATTCAACAATGTTTCTTCTAAACATTCAAATTTCCAGAGGAAGGAGATCACAGAGACTTGTAGACAAAATTCTAAGTGATTGATCTTTCTCTTTCTTGGGCTTGTCCTCACTTGAGCTCTGATACTGTGTTAATTTAGGTTAACATGATCTTTGCTTAGGATAATTACTTTAATGAGCCCAAGATTAATTCCATTTATATCAATAACAATCACATAACTCTTATCCATTGACAGTAATTACCTTTTTTTTTCCCAGGGAGAAATCGTAACTTTTATTAAGATAAATAAGAGTTACATGTTGTAGATGCATGAGCATATGCAAATCAGCTAGTAGCTACGAAATAGATAGTGTTGTAAGCATTCAGAAAAATAAATACATCCGCTATATGTGCTAGTGTTCACAAAGTGATACAAAAGACATTCTCCATATGGAGTTAGTTTGAATTATATACATTATATAATATTATTAAAAATTGTAATAAAGTTCTTATGTCCAATCTATTGAGGGTCGGACCCACACCCAGGTGCAGGAACAAATGGCTTGTGAAAGTACTAGTAGTATGCATGATCATTCTGTTCCTGTACCTCCATATGTGATGTCAATAGGTGCGTCGCCTCCTTGGAAAGGAGGTCGGAAATGGTGTTCCTCTCCCTATAAATGTGCCGACATGAAATATGATCAAAATGAGCTTTGAGCATAAGAGTTTTAGCCAATATATTCTGAAGTGTATGTGTGTGACATGACAATCTTGGAGTCCCCAAAAATTTGTAGTGCATGTATTTCTTTAGTGATGGCGAACTGAAGCAGGTACAGGAGAAGATGGTTCAGCAAAATTATTGGTACCGCGGCCAAGTCCAATTTTGACTTTATAATAATGACGAATAGAGAGAAGAAGAATAAACCCACCACCACAACCATGAGTCTATGCAGACCCATCAAAGTATGCCCAAGGGAGTGAGTGGTCAATGATCTCGGGGGTGATAATGCGGGGGCAAGGAGGAGGAGGATCATCAGGGATAAAGTGACATATGGAAAGAATATTAGCAGCATAAGAGGGCCAATGGTGAGGGGTGTCATGGAAAATGTTCCGATTTCCGACCATCCATATGTTCCAATAGATAAGTATGGGAAGGTTCCAATGTTTGATGGGATTTACAACGTTCCACCATTGTCCCCAAGCCTCTATAAGTGAGAGACCAGTCTAGCGTTGATTAATATGGATAGATGAGAGTAAAATAGTCCAAAGTTTGAGTGAAATAGTGAAATTTAGGAATAGATGTTGGGTATCTTCTGCATCATTCTTGCAAAGTGCACACCTGTGTGGTCCAGAAAAAGTTCTTTTCTGTAAATTAGCACCATTGGGGATTTTGTCAGTGATAATGCACCACATGAGTAGTAATTATCGAAAGATCATAAGAAATCATATGCAGAAGACAAGACAAGACAAGAAAACACCAAAATTGGCCCAAACCAGGGAAAATCCCCAAGATGGGGAAAACCTTTATCAATTCTTCTTATTATAGTATAAAATATTGACTTGCTAGAAATGCCACTTGTCCAAATCACAAAGAAGTAACCCATAAAATATTTTGTTTTGTCTTCAGCTGTCAAAAACCCTTGCCTTAATAAGTGATCATCTAAATTCAAACAAATTAATCCTTAAAAGGATAATAGGACTAGATTATTTGTGTGGCCTTCACTGTTGATGATGATCGATCTAGCTTGATGAGGATTTATGTCCTGGTTAGGGCACATATTCCAGCATTGAAACAACATTATTCCAACACGCTCTTACTAGATATGAAAACAACTCAATCAAGCTTCTCAACCACCATAAAACATAGAGCAAAACTTAGAAGATTCTAATGCATGACTGCGGTTAACAAGAAGAGGAGAATGTTACCTCAAATGATCTAGACTAGGCTTCCAAAAATATTGGCCTTCTGCCAGTAGAACTCGTCTTGCTAAAGGAGGGTTTCATAACAGTACATGCCTTAACACCTGTGGCTAGAAGATTCATACCTGAAGGAGATAAAATGCCCAGAACAAATCATAAATATGCCTTAAACAAACTCCTCCTCCATCCTGTGGAACTCGGCCCTTGGAGATGACTAAATAGAACCCAACCTTGCCTCCATCTCCTTTGTTGGAAATTACCTTCTTTTGCAGCTACTTTAGAGACAATAATAATGAGTATTGATGACCCAAGGATAAGTTATTTATATCCTTCTTGGGTGGGCTAACTTGATTACTCTTGGAGGGAAATTCAAATTTTCCCACCTAAATAAGGTTATGCCTTATGCAATTGCATTTGAGTTAATGAATACTTTTCCTTGTCCAAATTAGACAATATTTATATCAATTTTGGTCCTCTCGAGAAGAGGAATTTAGTGAGATTATTATCTTCATCAACTGAGCATACCATAGTGGAATTTGGCCCTAGTTGCCAATTTTAACATTTTCTCTTAGCTGACATCCTTCTGATATTTTTGTAATTTAGCTTTTGTTTATAATTTTTTATTTCTTTTGATGTTGTTTAATTTAGATTTTTGTTGGATTTTTTATTTTCATATTATTGACTCATTACTATATGAAAACTAGCATCTGCAAATTTGGTTCAAAATGCAAGTTCCACCATCCAAAAGATAGGTTGGCAACCTTAAAATGAAAGGAGAATGTTGATGGAAGTGAGGTACTCAAGTTAGTATGTGTTTTCATCCATTATTTTTTGTCTTCCATTTAATATGATATGTAATCAGTCCTTAAATTTATATGCTCTTGCCTTTGCAGGTCAAATTTGCTGTTGTTTCACTACCAGAGAAGCCTGGGAGCCTGAGTGTGTTGTAAGATACTCAGTGATGAGTTTTGTGTTTTCATGTTCTACAATTTTTTCTAATCAGATTAGATTTTTGCTTTTGGAACTATTGGTTTACTGAATTTCTTGTTGTGGATCTCAGTTTTTTTTCAAGAAAGGTATTTGCAAGTATGGTGCCAAGTGTAAGTTTGATCTTCCAAAGCACAAAGTGGAATCTTTAAAAATATCAGAGCACAAAGGGGATGGGGATGCTGCTGTAACTGTAGGAACATAGGAACAAAGGGTTTCTAGAGTTTTAAATGGAAAAATAGTGGTCACACCTATAAAGCTTGCTATCATGCACAGTTCCGAGGGCTTACCAATTAGACCTATGAGTATTTGTTTGGATTTATCTACTACTTAATGTATGTATAAAGGAGCCTGTCATCAGTAATTACGAATTAAATTTTTGTCATTTCAAAGTCAACTTGAGTTATTGTGTTATATGGTTATTAGTGTTGTCTAGATCTCTCCAATGATGAAAACCTAGGTTGGACTTCCCTTATGTGTTCTTCTTGACATAATTCATTGGAATTTGGTTGGCTTCATTGCCTTCTGTGTCTATACTTGTGGTTTTGTATTGAGATTTTTTGGGCTTGCTGTCAGTGTTTTTCACTTCTGTGAATGCTTTGGTTTTTTTTTTCTCTAATTATGTGTTGAACATTTTTTAAAATCAATGCCTATTATACAATTTCAAGGACTGCCATAACTCCACACATAATTATTTAAAGGGTGCTAGCTCATTGGAAGAGCACCTGCCATGCAGGAGGTTGGTGGTTCGATTCCACTGTACCCTAACATGAATTATTCAATAATATTGTTTATTTTTTTAATTAAATATTTTTATATTGATTTATTTTAATGGTGAGATATTTTTCTGGATTCATTGTTTTATATTGTCTCTACATAGACAATAGATAGGATTAAAGACATTGTCTCCATAAAGACAATATGTCTTTAATTCCAACTATTGTCTTTGGAGAGTGAAAAATGAAATTGTCTCAAGTTAAGACAATTTACCCAAAAATTGTCTTAAAACCCCCCTTTGTGTTGTAGTGCAACTATTGTCTCTGGAGAGACAAAAATGCTTGTGTTATATATTGTCTTTATAGAGACAATATTTTAAGACAATTTAATTTTAAGATGATTTAATTTGAGACACCCACTTAAAGACAATATTTAAGACAATACACAAGTTTTCTTTTGTCTCAAATTAAGACAATTTACCCAAAAATTGTCTTAAATATTGTCTTAAAACCCCCCTTTATGTTGTAGTGTGAGAAACACAAAGAGTAACGAATTCTAAACCTCGAGACCATTAGAAACAATTATCAATTTCTCTCTCCTTAAAGAAGGGAAAAACAAATCTTAGTGGGTGGACGTGAGGATGGATGAAAGTCGGCTACAGGATTGAGAGAGAATAAAAGTGAGAACATAAAAAGAAAAATCTTGCAGAAGTATTTGTAAAGGTGGGAGGATGCGGCAAGGGTTGATGCGTTCATGATTTGGACACCAAGATGGTGGAACCCTCGAAAAGAAACCTTGAAGAAAGAAAATTTTGAACTGTACTGCTCAAGTTTTGAGGTTCCAAAATGGGTTAACTCAATAGTTGAATATTGAAACTATCTGGAGTGAGAAAGCTTAGCGAAAGCTTAGGGGAGATTCTCGACATCATTTCCAGTCTCTTGGTTAGGTGGCTTGATCTTCTTAATTGACATTTAGGGAGTTAAGACAGAACAAAAATAAGTATCTTTACAATTTATTTACTGCATATGCTATAAGTAAGCTTTGTGTATTGGCTTTACAGGATCGTTTTGAATTTCATTCATTGACGTATATTTTGTGTCATATTTATCACTTGGTTTTCCTTTAATATATGACCAATATCAAATAAGGTAGAGTAATATATTAATTATTGATTATCATAAAGTTGTGAATTGATATGATGAAATTGAAGTAAATTTTTCTCAGAAAAAATGCATAAGGACAAAAACATAATTAATAAAAATTTTGACTTCAAAAGAACATCTTATAGAAAACATAACAGGGTTCTGGTTAAGCCCAAAAGTGTCGAGCTTGAGCCCCACTTAGGGCAGTCCAAAACCAAATGGAATTTATCCAAATTCCCTAAAGGGTAATAAATTGGCCCTGAATTACCCAGATCTAGCTCTCAGCCAGGGATCAATGACCTCTAACAAATAGAAGAAAACAAAGATAGTAATATGACAGAGATTATTTCATTTTCCTTTCTTAAGCGGAATGGCCATATAGAGTTTTGGGCCTGGTAAAAACCACGTATAGGAGCCATAACTGTATACATATATACACATTGCAACCAAAAAATTAAAACATTGAATATCAATTGTGCACGAAGTAAAACCATAACAGAGGTAATAATAATATTTACACGTGAAATTTATGGGTGGAACCCTTGTTGCAAAATAGTTATGATATTAAGGGCAGCGACCCATGACGTAATTCCATTATACAATAACTACTGTAACTACCAGCTAAGTTTAAACTCCCTAAACACAACTAACATATGAGTATACACAAAGCTAGAAGGAAAAAATGGGACGCTTAGTTAACAGCTCCAAGAAATATATTCCAAAGAAGAAATTATTCCATTTTCGAGGACCATTTTCTTGAAATTAGAGTCAAACCCTGAAGAATACGCTGAGATAGAGCTCGAGAAGAGTAAGCATAACATACAACTGGAAACTAAATTATATAACCCCTTTAGGTTGTGACATGATATTCTGCAATACTGTCATCAAACAGGACCTGGGCTAGTGAAATTTTCCCAACGTCCGGACCAAAGCATCCCTTTACTCATAGGAAAAAATAAGTAATAAGAAGATAATGGGGTTTTGTGGAGAAACCCTGAGAGGAAGAAGGAATTTGAACAAAAACATGGAAGCAAAAATGAAAATCCAATGAGAGTTTGGAAATGATTTTTGGTAGGAGCCTATAACATCAAAACCAAAGAAATTGAGCAAATATCTCACCTACAACACAAAATATATAGGTTAGCCATTTTTCTAACATTGATAAAAATAACCCTCGAAAGTGAAAATTGAACCAGAATTAATATACCTATTCAGGAAAACCCAGCTATGGAAGGAGGTATAGTGAAACTACGATTCAAGAAAGTTAACTTAGGTCCCTGGAGAATGGCAAGGTAAAACCACGTCGAAACAAAATAAACAGAGAAAATTAAAAGAACTCAAGTCAACTAGATTGTATCCCGCTTCTCCTCGCTGACATGAGAGAGCCACAACTCGGAGATCATATGCAGGTCATAAGGAGACAAAGATAGTCATCAAGCAAGAAAAATAATGATATTGTACAATTAATACAAGAATTGGGTCTATCAACGAGGATTGCTGGAATAAAATTAACAGTAAAGGAACAGAGGAGGATGGATGAAAATTCCAAGACTAGGATGGCGGAGAAAAGAGTCTGAAAACCTTAGCAACCGGTGACAAAATGGTGAGCCAGGTGTGGAGCAGGAGGGGTAAGTTAGTTACTAGAATAGACCCTTTCATTACCACCATAAAATGTAACCTTGAAAAAATAGATGGACAGTATGAGCCCAGAAGTCCGGGGGAGGAAAATGATTATTGCATGGTACCATTATCACATCACAACTTGCCCCAAAGTATGTGTAGCCTAGTTGAGGCATGATTTTATTAAGCATTATTTTGAAAATAATTAAACACTTTGTACCCTGAATCAAATTATTAACCCAAGAATTTACATTACCTCCCATACGAATAAAACACATGTGCACTACGTTCAACATTGAATCTGTGTGTGTATTTGTGTCTTGAAAATTAGCAAGGAGGGTATTTTACTTAGAGTTGTTAAAGTTAATGTGGTAAATAAAGTTTTATTTTCTTCATTATTTTATTCCATCAATACATATATTGTGTGAGATTATGTTAAGTCTAATACTTGTGAGCTTGTGTTAAATATAATACTTATAACATGTGGTTTCAGAGCCAAGTTTCCACACTGTGGCCAATATGGGTGACTAAGAAACAATTAATGTGTTAATGTACAGAGAGAGAGAGTAAGGACCAATATGTGGAGAGGAATTGGCATCCAACAAGGACAAATTCAACTTATATCGAAGCTAATCCAGAGATGTAGGTGCACTTAGGAGAGGAGTCCTGCCACGCTAATGCAACACTGCTGGAAACTGTCCAATGGTTTCGATCTGAAATGATTAAATTGAGGGATGATGATGAAAGATTAAGAAAATAATAAGAAATAATTATGAAGACATTATTAGATAGTCAGAATTAGCGGGAGCCAAAGTCAATTCCTGGTAATGGGAATAGGATTGATGCATTTCGACAGAGGGAAGATCATGCATAATCTAAAGGAGGATGAAATGATGATGAAGGGAGGTATGATAATGTTTCCGTTCATAAGGGAACCGAAAGGAAGAAAGTTGAACTGCAAGGGGAGTTCAAAAGGATAAAACCTTCGACCTTTGATGGGGAGGCCGAATAAGCATTTGAAGCATGGTTTATTAATATGAACAAGTATTTCTAAATCTATGAATACGATAATAACCTAAAAGCCAAGTTTTAAATATACCAACTACAAGGTAAATTCACCTTGTGGTGGGAAGAAATCAAATTTCTTCGGGGAATTAAGGAATAGGAAATAACTTAGAGTGACTTCCAAAAAAATTTCAAGGATAAATATTTGACTGGGCGGTTCTATGATGAAAAAGAGAAATAATTTCATGACTTGAGATTGGGTCAACTAACAATAGATGAGTTTGTAACAAATTTCACATCCTTGTTGAGGTATGTTCCATATAGTCAAGAGGAGAAGGCTAAGTTGTATAATTTCACTAGTAGCCTACCTATCTTCATGAAGGAAGATATGGAGTTTGATAACCCAAAAACAATGGATGAAGCTATTCAGAAGGTTCGAATTTTTTATCAGCAAATGAAGCAAAAAGGAGAAAGTGACAGGGGTGGGCCATTCAAGAAGGGAAAGGAAAGTTTTCCAAATAATAAAAATGGAAAAGTTGTTGGTGGAAAGAATTTGCACCGAAAACAATAGACTAATTTTTCCGGAAATAATATGTAGAGATTTGGATTACAAACTGATAACAGGTAGATTGAAGTAGTAAGAAAACCAGAAAACAATCAACAACATAAACCTCCTTTTCGATGTTGGGGGTGTGGGGAGCCCCATTATTATAAATATTGTCGTCATCGAGCCCGAATGGAGCAGGTTTCTAATGTTGATGAAGCCTCTACAGTTGGAGAGGTAGCTAGAAGCATACCAAGAATAAATTGGACCCTCGACGATAATCAAGCCGAATATCATCCCACCATGGTAGAAAAATATCTATTCACTTTGTTTCTTCTAATATACCTTGGTGCAACTGTGAGTTAAATCAGTGCAAAAATAGTAGAAACATATCATTTAAAGATGATTAAATCCTTGGTTGGTGCAACTGGATACTCAAGCTAAGCAACAAATGACTGCTAAGATTGAAAATTGTCCTATTAATATAGGATAAAATTAAATTAAAGTGGATTTAAATATGTTACCCTTAAGTTCCTATGATGTATTGATTGGAATAGATTGGTTAGAGAAGCATTAGTCTCTAGTGAATTTCAAAGAGAAAAGTATTAGTTTCGTCAATGAGGAGGGCTTTAGGAAGGAGATTCAAGGGGTGAAAATAGTTGCTAAATTATGACCTATTATAGCTCATCAATTAGGAAATTAGATTTCAGATGGGTTGAAAAATGCATGTTGTGCAAGTGGGATACACTAATTCTAAAAAAAAAGACACCTTCCCTGGAAAATTTGCTAGTCATTCAAGAATTTTTTGACATATTTCCAGAGAAAATACCTAGGTTGCCACCTAAATGAGATATCGACTTCACCATTGAATTAGTTCTAGGAGCAATCCCTGTGTCCAAAACCCCTTATCATATGAGTATACATGAATTAACGGAACTAAAAATTCAATTGCAAGAGCTTCTGGATAAACACTACATTCGACCAAGTTTGTCACCTTGGGGAGCTCCTGTATTCTTCGTAAGGAAAAAGTATGGTACTCTAGAATTATGTATCAATTATAGACAGCTAAACAAGCTTACCATTAAAAATAAATATCCCCTACCCCGAATTGATGACCTGTTTGACTACGTCAGAGGAACCAGTTTGTTCTCAAAAATAGATTTACGTTCAGGATATCATCATATTCGTATAAAATATGAAGATATGTGTAAGACAACATTCTGAAATCGCTATGGTCATTATGAGTTCGTGCTACTGCCCTTTGGACTTACTAACGCCCCCGCGACATTTATGAGTCTCATGAATGGAATATTCCATCCTTAGATTAAAAAAAAAAAAAATATTTTCATCGATGGTATTCTAATTTACTCAAATAATTTTGAAGAGCATAAAGAACATCTAAGGATAGTACTACAAACATTGTGTGACAACCAAATTTAGCTAAATACAACAAATGTGATTTTTACAAAGATCATATCCAATATTAAGGATACATTATTTCGCCAGAAGGCATAGTCGTGGATCCCGATAAGATTACAATTTTCATTTAATGGTATATCCATAAAAATGTAGTAGATATTCAGTATTCTATGGGACTGCTTTGTTATTACCATCATTTTATTTAGGGTTTTTCTAGGATCATGGATGATATAACTTCACTCTAGAAAAAAAGGAATTTTTTTTAATTGGATAGTTTAATCCGAGAAAAGTTTTGAGCATCTGAAGCATGTGTTGACCACAACACCTGTGCTAAAAGTAGAAAATCCAAAAAAAAATTGTGTGCGGATGTTTGATAAGAGGGAGTAGTAGTATTTTTTATGCAGGAAGGTAGGGTGATAGCTTACGAATCTCGTAAGTTGAAAGATCATGAAAAATTATACTATTCTTATGATTTAGAGCTTACTGCAGTAGTTCACTCACTAAAGGTATGAAAACATCATTTGTTGGGGAATAAATTTCTTTTAATGATTGATCATAATAGTTTAACAAGTTTTTTTAATCAACCTAATTTAAATGCTCGCCAAGCCAAATGGACTTATTTTCTAGGAAAATTCAAATTTGACATAACACACCTTAAGGGGAAGGAGAATCAAGTATATGACACATAAAGTAGAAAAGTACATTGTGTGTAAAAAATCTCTTATAGTCAAATAACAACTATTTTTTCTAAGAAAATTAAGGAAACTACTCATAAAGATCCAGAGTGCAAATTCTTATGGAAGAAAACAAGTGAGGCACCAAAATCTGGTAAGAAATCTAATTATGGCGTAAATAGTGATGATATGCTGACCTATAGAGGTAGGATATATGTTCCTAATCAAGCCTATATTAAGAAATTTATGTTAGATGAGTTCATAAAAGTCCATGTGCTTCCCACCCCGATTATCAAAAACTATTTTCTGCAATAAAACAACAACACTTCTAGAAAAGAATGAGGAAGGATATTACAAAATATTTGGCGAAGTGTCTGGAATGCTAACAAGTGAAGTCGGAGCATCAACACCCTGATGGTTTACTCCATCCATTATGAATGGAAGTGAGATACAATCACATTGCATTTTTTTACAGTTTTTCCTAAACAAAAAAGGAAAAATGATTCCATCTTAGTAGTGGTGGAAAAATTGAGTAAGACAACCCATTTGATATTGGTTAAATATACATTTAAAGTGATTAAAATTGCAGAAATATTCATGAAATAAATATTCTTATTTCCTGGTATACCTCGGGTGGTAATTTCTGATAGAGAATCAAAATTCACTTCAGCCTTCTAGAAATCCATTTTTACAGGTTTGGGTACACAAATTCAGTTCAACAGTGCATACCACCCTTAGATTGATGGAAAAACTGAGCGTGTTAATCAGGTTCTAGAAGATATGATTTGAATGTATGTGATGCAATAGCCAACCAAGTGGGAGGAATATCTCCACTTAGTTGAATTTACTTACAATAAAAACTACCATGAATATTTGGGAATGAGTCCTTTTGAAGTATTATATGGGAGAATATGCAGAATAACCACTAATTAGAATAGCCCTGAAGATAAATTAATTATAGGACCTAACAGTTAGCTGATGTGGAGCAAGAAGTGATCGAAGTTCGTCAAAATTTAAAGTTTGCCCAGGATAGGAAAGAGGCCTATGCACAGAGAAAGAGAACTTACAGGGAATTCCATGTAGGAGATCATTCTTACATACGAGTTAAGCCTAAAAGGATTACCTTGCAGTGGGGAAACTCTGCAAAATTGGCATCCCGATATGGCGGACCCTTCCAGGTTCTGGAATGTATTAGGCCAGTAACATATCAAGTTTCATTACCTAGAAACAGTCGGGTTCACAATGTGTTTCATGTTTCATTATTAAAAAAATATGTATACGACCCTAGACATGTGATTAAATCGCAAGATGTGCAGGTAAAATGGGATAGAATTTTCTTTTTTTTATTTAAAATGTAAAAGCAAAATATACATTATGATTGGCATGGACTAATGTTAAGTCATGATTATGATACAGGTTGAACCGGATGGAGTGTTCTTGGTAGAGCCTCTGCGTATTCTCGCAAAGAGAGAAATAATGTTACGGAGGCGAGCTATCACCCAGGTTAAGGTGCAATGGAAGCTATATAGCCCGGAACAGGCCACTTGGGAGGATGAATACTTTATGCTTAAGTCTTATCATGGCATGTTCCAAAGGGCTGGATTAAACACCAAGGACAATGTTTCCCATAAGGGGGTGAATATATAACACCCTGGAGTGCATAATTTTAATATGGGTTAATTTTATTGCTACATATACTAGTACTTTTAATTTTTATGTCATTGCGCTTGTGGCTTGGTGGAAAAGAGCCTAGTAGAAATTTAAAATAAAACAACATTGTTTAGAAATAAAATTTTATGTTTAAAAGGTCATGATAAAGTCGAAGAGTAATGAATTTCAAACCTCTGCATAGTAATAAATAGTTAGAAATAGATATCACTCTCTCTCTCCCTAGAGAAGGGAAAAACCCGGTCTTAGTGGGAGGATGATCCGAGGATGGTTGGAAGCTGGCTAGAGGATTGAGAGAGAATATAAGTGAGAACATAAAAATGAAAAACTTACAGAATTATCTTTAAAGGTGGCAGGAAAATACCAGGACTGCGGGGTTCTAGAGCTGGACACTGACCGAGCCAGTGGAACCCTCGAAAACAAACCTTGAGGAAATAAAAGTTTGAAACTAACTGAGTGAAGTATTGAGGTTCTAGAATGGGTTAACTCAATGGTTGAATATTGAAACATTATTGAGTGAGGAAGCTCAGTGGAGAGTTTGGACTTCATTGCTAGTCTCCTGGTTGGGTGGCTTGGTATTCTTAAGTGATGTTTAACCAGTTAAGACAGAACACAAATAAGTATTTTTACAAGTTCTCTACTGCATATTCTAGAAGTAAACCCTGTGTATTTCCTTTACAATATTGTTTTAAATTTCATTCATGGAGGTATATTATGTGTAATATTTACCAGTTGGTCTTCCTTTAATATATTTCCAATATCAAATAAGGTAGAGTAGTATGTTAATTACTGAGTATTGTAATGTTGTGCATTGATATGATGAAGTTGAAGTAAATATTTTTGGAAAAAAATGCATAAGGAAAAAAATAGAAATAGTACAACTTTTAACTTCAAAAGAACAATTTATAGAAAAATTAAGAGGGTTCTGATTAAGGCTAGAAGCCTTCAAGCTTGAGCCTCACTTAGGAAAGTCCATAACCAAATGGAATTTAGCCAAATACCCTGAGGGCAAGGAACTAGCCTTGAATTACCCACTTCAAAATAATAGTTTATAGACAAATTAAGAGGGTTTTGGTTAAGGCTAGAAGCCTTCAAGCTTGAGCCTCACTTAGGAAAGTCCATAACCAAATGGAATTTAGCCAAATACCCTGAGGGCAAGAAACTAGCCCTAGATTACCTAGGTCCCGTTCTCATCTAGGCATCACCGACTTCTAACAAATAGAAGAAAACATAGATAGTAATTTGACAAAAATTATTTCATTTAACAGAGATAGTAATTTGACAAACATTATTTCATTTTCTTTTCTTACGCTGAATGACCAGATAGAGTTTTGCGCCTTGCAATAAACACATATAGGAGCCATAACTGTATACATATATACACATTGCAACTTAAAATTAAAAACATTGGATATCAACAGTGTAGGAAGTAAAACCATAATAGAGGTAATAATAATATTTACACATGCAATTTATAGGCAGAACCCTTGTTGTAAAACAATTATGATATTAAGGGTAGAGAACCATGAAGTAATTCCATTATAAAATAGTTCTACTAACTAATTTTAAACGCCCCAAGTGAAACTTATATCTAAGTATACACAAAGCTAGAAGGAAAAATTGGGACAATTAATTAAGTATGCCCAAAAGAGCTCGGGAAGAGTAAGCATAACACACGATTGGAAAATAAATTATATCACCCTGTTAGGTCATGAGATGGTATTCCGCAATACCGTCATCAAATAGGACCTAGACTGGTGAAAATTTCCCAATGGTAAGACCAATCCAACCATTTTCTCATAGGAAAAATATTAAATAATAAAAACAGAACGAGAAACCGTGACATGAAGAAGGAAGGTTTGTGGAGAAAATCTGGTAGGAAGAAGGAATCTAATTAAAAACCTGGAAATGAAAAGGGAAATCCAATGAGAGCCTGGAAATGATTGTTGGTCGGAGCTTGTAGCATCGGAACCAAATAAATTCAGTAAAGATCTCATAGACAACCCAAAAGCCAGAGGTTAGCCAGATTTATAACATTGATAAAAAAAACCCTGAAAATTGAACCAGAATTAATATACCTATTCAGGAAAACCTAGATCTGGAAGGAGATATGGCAAACCTGAAATTTGAGCAAATAAACTTACGTCACTGGTGAGTGGCCAGGTAATGTAAGCTGAATAACAATTCTATAATGCGGAATAAATAATTAAAAAGAATCGAAAAATAAACTTTATTGCCCAATAAATCATACCTCTAGCCATTGATGCTACTCACACTCAGAATGTATTTTATATGCAAAGCTTCTGAGCTGCTTCACTATACAGAAAATCTTTCCAGCTAATCTCACACAAAAAAGGAACCAGACTAGTCTCTCGCGCGCCTTTAATGGAAGTAATAGGCTTAGAGGCCTTTGCTTACAGTCATGAACTCCGGTTCAAGAACCTTTCCCTTCCTAAACAACGTGACTGTAGTCACTCGTTCGTAATGACTATTGTAACCTGCGGTCAAATTTCCAGAGTGACACCAATTATGATTGCAATTACTAAGGCATATACCAAAATGGAGATGATTTTAGCAATCCGAAACACAATCTTCACACAAGTAAAAATTAAAGGATACAGAAAATCTGAAGGGACTTCCAAGCTCTTCTCACTCTAACTTGATGGTGTAAAATTGAAGGGGATTGAGTTAGTGAGCTTGGGGACCAAACAAAAATATTTATAGCCAAGCTTCCATCAAGCTTCTGTTGGCTATGTGTCAAGCGTTCCACAAATCATGGTAGAGAACTGCAGTGGGAGTAATGGACCACTTCAGAGGCTCCCAACAAGAAAATTAATTAACTGCAGTTCATTTCCGTAATTTAAGGAAATGACTGCAGTTGGTTTCCATAAATTAAGGAAATGACTGCAGTTGGTTTCCAGAAATAATTAATTGCAGTTATTTCCAGAAATAACTGGCCGTTGGGAGAGGGAGCGTAACATTCTCCCACTTGGTCCATACTTCCAAATTTAATGTCTCATCTTAAAACCCATTGATAATCTCTATTAAGTAATAGATACATGAATCATGGCGATAAGTCCTCTAGTGATGAGTATTATCTTCCATGTATTATTATGTATTTATTTATATTAAAATTTATGTGGCAGCAATTTCTTAATGAATAAAACCTATGTTTATTCTTGGTCCTACACAGATGAATTCTCTCAAATCAAATTAAGGTGCACATAAATATGAGAAAAACATCACAATAATTAAGAATTTCATTAAAAATAACATTGTTCATACAATGAGAAACTACATAATGGAACCAAGTCCCACATTCATTACATGATCCTTTAATTTAAATGGTGGCATGCCCTTAGTCAAAGGATCAACGATCATCAACTCAGTGCTAACGTTCTCAATGAGCACTTTCTTTTCTTTAACACGTTCCCTTATAGCTAAATACTTAATGTCGATGTGTTTATTTCGACTCCCACTTTTGTTGTTCTTAGCCATAAAAACAACAGCTAAATTGTCGCAATATATTCTCAATGGCTTAGAGATAGAATCAATAATTCTAAGCCCAGAAATGAAACTATTAAGCCATACACCATGTAAAGTAGCCTCAAAACAGGAGACGACCTCGGCTTCCATAGTGGAAGTGGCAATCAAGGTCTGCTTGGCACTCCTCCATGATACAGCTCCACCGGCCATAATAAAAATGTATCTTGATGTTGATTTGCGTGAATCAACAAATCTAGCAAAGTCAGAATCTGAGTAGCCAATTACTTCCAAATTTTCCGTCCATCTATACATAAGCATGTAGTTTTTGGTTCCTTGAAGGTATCTCATTACTTTCTTTGCAGCTTTCCAGTGGTCTAAACCTGGATCACTCTGATATCGTCCCAACATTCCCACAGCAAATGCAATGTCAGGTATTGTGCAAACTTGAGCATACATTAGGCTTCCGACAGCAGAAGCATATGGGATGTTCTTCATTTGTTCCCTTTCAAAGTCGTTCTTCGGGCATTGGTTCAAACTGAACCTATCACCCTTCACAATGGCAGCGACACTTGGTGAACAATCCTTCATTTGAAATCTCTCTAAACTTTTATTAATATAGGTTTCTTGAGATAGACCCAAGATGCCTCGAAATCTATCTCTATGGATCTTAATGCCAATGACATAAAATGCCTCACCCATATCCTTCATATCGAAATTTTTAGAGAGGAATTGTTTCACCTCATGCAACAAACCCTTATCATTGGTTGCTAGCAAAATGTCATCCACATATAAAACAAGAAAACATATTTTACTCCCACTGACTTTCAGGTATATACATTCATCCATAATGTTTTCTACAAAACCGAAAGAATAAATTACATTATGAAATTTCAAATACCATTGGCGGGATTCTTGTTTTAATCCATATAATGATTTCTTGAGCTTGCAAACCAATTGTTCACCATCAGTAGAGGAGAATCCTTCAGGTTGTCTCATGTAAACCTCCTCCTCTAGATCTCCATTGAGAAATGTCGTTTTCACATCCATTTGGTGCAACTCCAATCAAAATGGGCTACTAATGCCATAATAACGTGCAAGGAATCTTTCTTAGATACATGAGAGAAAGTCTCTGTGTAATCGATTCCTCCTTTCTGAGTGAATCCCTTTGCAACAAGTCTTGCCTTGTATCTCTCAATGTTGCCTAATGAGTCTTTCTTTGTCTTAAAGACCCATTTAAATCCAATGGCTTTTTCACCATTAGGCAACTCAACAAGATCCTAGACTTCGTTACTCTTCATAGAATTCATCTCTTCCTTCATGGCATCGTACCATAATTCTGATTCTTTGCAACTCATGGCTTGTGAAAAGGACTCGGGATCATTTTCGGCTCCAATTTTGTAGTCAGATTCTTGCAGATACACAACATAATCATCAGGAATTGCTGATCTCTTTGGTATAGTAGATCTTCTTAATGTTGTACCACCATCTTCCTGAGAAGTATGTGGTTCAACTCATTGTTCAAAAATTCTTGGCAATTCTTGAACTATCTAATCTACTGGAATGTTGTCAACAGCTTGTGGAACTTCAACAATTGGTTGTTCAACACTAGTTTGTACTTGACGGGTGTTGTGAACAATAACCAATCTATCACTTGAGGTCGAAGGTTGAGATTCTGAATGATCCTTCTCAGAAACTATGTTCCTGGTTTGATCGCTCCCACTGATAAAGTCATTTTCAAGAAACTTTGCATTTCTTGATTCCAAAATCCTAGTGTTGTGAGATGGATAGTAAAATCTATAACCTTTAGACCTTTTAGCATATCCAATGAAATACCCACTAATGGTCCTTGGGTCCAACTTCTTCTCTTGTGGATTATATATTCTCACTTTAGACGGGCATCCCCAAATGCCCATATGTCGCAAACTCGGTTTCCAACCTTTCCATAATTCAAATGGCGTTTTAGGAACAACCTTGGTTGGAACTCGGTTTAATATATACACTGTCGTCTTAAGTGCTTCAGTCCACAAGGATTTAGGAATATTGGAGCTGCTAAGCATACTCCGCACCATGTCCAATAATGTTTGGTTTATTCTTTCTGCTACACCATTCTGGTCGGGTGAACCAGGCATGGTGTATTGGGAAACAATCCCATGCTCTTGAAGAAATTTTGCGAATGGCCCAGGTGCTTGTCCATCTTCTGTGTATCTACCATAATTTTCTCCACCTCTATCTCATCTCACGATCTTAATTTTCTTGCCGCATTGTTTCTCTACTTCAGCCTCAAAAATCTTAAAGGCATCTAATGCTTCGCTCTTTTTATGTAGCATGTAGAGATACATATATCGTGAGTAATCATCTATAAAAGAGATGAAGTATCTCTGACCATGTGAGTCCATTTCTGGACTACATATATCAGTATGTATGATCTCTAATATGTCCGAACTCCTATTGGCACCTTTCTTTGACTTGTTGGTCTGCTTTCCCTTTATGCAGTCCACACAAGTCTCAAAATTAGTAAAATCCAGAGTATTAAGTACTCCTTCATTTACCAATCTTTTAATTCTTTCTATAAAGATATGACCTAGTCTCCGGTGCCATAATTTAGAGGAATTTTCATTAATAGCACATCTTTTAGTGCCAGTGTGAACATGCATTGAATCATAAGTGACATTGTTTTGTAAATTAATGCAATAAAGACCATTAGACAAAATACCATTCCCAACACAATCAGATTTATAAAATAAATTGAAGGATGTTTCTGAAAAGTTAAAGGAATATCCAAAAGGTACAAGCCTTGAAACTGAAATCAAGTTTTTAGAAAAACTTGGTACATAAAAGGTCTTTTCTAATTCTAAAACAAAGCCACTACTTAAAGTTAAATAGCATGTTCCTATAGCTTCCACATGCGAGCCCATCTTGTTTCCTGATAAGATTATTTTCTGACTTCCCACTGGCTTCCTTAGGTTTTGCAAACCCTGCAAGGAATTCAAAATGTGAATTGTTGATCTAGAATCAATCCACCAGGTGTTAATATTGACATTAACCATATTATATTCATAACAAACAAATGAGATTTGATTACCTTTGTCCGCAAGCCATTTCTGAAATTTGGCGCATTCCTTCTTCATGTGTCCATTCTTTTTATAGAAGAAACACTTGGAATCCTTCTTAATATTGGCTTGGGGAGGTATTTTACCTTTCCCTTTCTGATTGGCTTGAGATTTTCCCTTTCCTCGCGTGGCCAACATTACAGTTTCTCCCATTTCCATCACCAATATCTCTTCCTCTTAAACACACATGGTCATGGGTTCATTAATTGACCATTTATCCTTATGTGTGTTGTATTAGATTTTGAAGGGTCTGTATTGGTGCGAAAGGGTGTTCAGGATGTAGTGTACCAAGAAAGACTCTGATATTTCAACCTCGAGTTTTTTCAATTGAGCCACAGTGTCCCTCATTTGCATGATGTGCTCACGCACACCTTTCACACTGGTGAGCCTTAGGGATGAGAACTTCATGATTAGGGTGCTTGCTAGTGCCTTGTCTGAAGTGACGAATTGATCATCAATGGCTTTCAGCAAGTCTTGGACCTTTTCATGCTGATCAACGGAACCACGAATACCAGCTGAAATTTTAGTCTTAATGAACATCATGCTCGGGCGATTAGATCGTTCCCATCATTCATAAAGCGTCTGATGTAGTGCTGGTATTAGTGAGTTTCGGTGGTTCATCTTTCTTAATAGCATAGTCTATGTCCATCTACCACAAATGAAGGAGAGCTCTCTCCTTCCAGACCTTATAGTTATCTCCCTTAAGTTCAGGGATATCAGTACGAATTTCAGAGAAATTTGCTGGTTGTACAACTGCATAAAATTAAAAATCATATGCTTATGTTAAAAATTGAGGCATAAATAAAATTTCATGCTTTATCAATGTAAATCATGCTTTAAAATTGAATCTAATGACATAAAAATTGTCTGTGGACTAAATTTTCAATTCAAGTAGATTCAGTTATTTTTTATGATAGAATTTACCTAATTATTCACTTAATTCATAATTCTAAGGGTATATTATGATTATAATTTGATATAAATTCTATCTTAATTTTGAACTTTATGATAAAACTATTAATTCATAACTCCTGTGGATAAGTTATGAATATTTTATCCTAATTAATTACATAAATATAACAAAAATTCCTATGGGATAAAATTTATTATATTTAGTATAATTAATTACAATTAATATCTAAATATTATTTATGTGATCCTAATCAATCATAATATATAATTTTATTTAATTAGAGATGTTGTGGTTATTTTCTAATCAATTAAAATTATATGGATCACTAGACATTATTTACATAAAAATTAACTTGATATGAGAATAATGATAATTTGCATAAATACAACTATAATATTCATGCATAACATTTAACGATGGGTCTCGTATATTTCCAAATTAGCATGTTTTAATTAAAGTAGAAATAATTAATTCATGCAAATTAAATTGCACAATAATGATCCAAATTGCATATAATTATAAGCATAAAAATTGAGCAAAAATTAGACATATTTCCAAATAAATGATTTAATTCAGAAAATACCTAAAAATATGACATTTAGCCAAATATGTCTATAATCACCAAGACATAGATAAACTTTGCTTTGATACCAAATGTAAGTTGAATAACAATTCTATAATGCGGAATAAATACTTAAAAAGAATAGAAAAATAAACTTTAATACCTAATAAATCATACCTCCAGCCATTGATGCTACCCACACTCAGAGTGTATTTTATATGCAAAGCTTCTGGGCTACTTCACTATATAGAAAATATTTCCAGCTAATCTCACACAAAAAGGATCCAGACTAGTCTCTCGCGTGCCTTTAATGGAAGTAATAGGCTTAGAGGCCTCTGCTTACAGTCACGAACTCTGGTTCAAGAACATTTCCCTTCTTGAACAACATGACTATAGTCACTCGTTCGTAATGACTATTGTTACTTGCGGTCGAATTTCCAGAGTGACACCAATTATGATTGCAATTACTAAGGCATATACCAAAATGGAGATGCTGGTAGCAATCTGAAACACAATCTTCACACAAATAAAATTTAAAGGATATAGAAAATCTGAAAGGACTTCCAAGCTCTGCTCAGTTTAACTTGATGGTGTAAAACTGAAGGGAATTGAGTTAGTGAGCTTGGAGACCAAACATAAGTATTTATAGCCAAGCTTCCATCAAGCTTTTGTTGGCTATGTGTCAAGTGTTCCACAAATCATGGTAGAGAGCTGCAGTGGGATTAATGAACCACTTCAAGGATCCCAACAAGAAAATTAATTAATTACAGTTGATTTCGGTAATTTAAGGAAATGAGTGAAGTTGGTTTCCATAAATTAAGGAAATGACTGCAGTTGGTTTCCCGAAATAATTAACTGCAATTATTTCTAGAAATAACTGGCCGTTGGGAGAGAGAGCATAACAGGTAAAACCCAGTGCACACAAAATAAACAGAAAAAATTAAAAGAACTTGAATCATATCGACTGTATCCCTCTTCTCCCTGCTGACATGAGAGAGCTACAACAAGAAGATAATTTGCAAGCCACAAGGAGATAGAGACAACCTGTGAGAATAATCTAGATCATGCAGAAATAGATTTAGTTTTGAGTTGTTGAACGTGAGTGTTTATTTAGAAATTAGTTCCATGTATTTAGGTTTGTTTCCTCTTCTTCAGGAAGATTAGGTGAGTGCAATTTGCTATATAAATGTATTGTAATCGTGCAGTTGAATACAATTTGGTCAGTAAGCTTTGTCTCACAATTCTGAGTTGTGTTGTGTTTGTTTAATTTAAGTTGGTATCAGAGCTAAATAGGTTGTCTCCGATCTGTGCCAACGTCTGACAGTGTTTGGGTATTGGAGTGAGCTCTGACTCACGTTCCGCTTTCAAAACCCATCTGTGCTGCTGTAGATCTCTTCGCGGGTGGATGGAAAGACTTTAAACACAGGCGTGATAAAGCCCGCTCTAATCTACTGCCTGCACGCAGATCACGCAGATCATTGTAGTCGGATGTTGCAATTAAATTTAAGCTTTGTCTCACAATTCTGAGTTGTGTTGTGTTTGTTTAATTTAAGTCAACCATCATGCAAGAAAAAGAATGATATTGCACAACGAAGAACAGAAGTTGGTCTATCAACGGGATTGGTGGAAGAAACTCACTTGTAAAGGAACAGAGGAGTATGGATGAAAACTCCAGGACCGGGATGGCGGAGAGCAGAGCCTGGAAACCCTAGAAACCGATGACGGAATGGAGAGCCAAGCATGGAGCGGAAGCGGTAAGTTAGTTACTGGAACAAACCCTTGCATTACCACTGTCGGATGCATCCTTGAACATATGGACGAACAGTATGAGCCCATATGTCTGGGTGGAGGAAAAGGATTATTGCATGGTACCATTAACACATAAAAACGCACCCCAAAATCTATGTAGTGTGGGTGAGGCATGATTTTATTAAGTATTATTTTGAAAACAATTAAACATTTTGTACCATGAATCAAATCATTAACGCGTGAATTGACATTACCTACCATACGAATAAAACAGGTGTACAGTAAGTTCAACATTGAATTTGTGTGTGTAGAGCCACGTCTCGTAAAATAACAAATATGGTATTTTACTTGGATTTTTTAAAGTTAATGTGGGAAATAAACTTTTATTTTATTCATTATTTTATTCCATCCATACGTATATAGGGTGAGGTTGTGTTAAGTGTAATACTTGTGACACCCGCCAAAATGGCCAGATTTTGAGTTGAGGTTGTAGTAGTCAGATGCTTCATCACAAGTGTCATTCTTGCTACTCGAGCTAAAGTTATGGTACTTAAGAAGCAACTTGTCGTGGTATTCACCAAAAACATTGTGGTTATGCGCCCATTTCTTGCATTGACGCCTCTCCTTGCAATATCTCTTCTCCGGAATGGAATACAACCCATTCTCTTAGGTTACGTTTCTAAGAATATTTTTGTTCATTTGAATCCACTTATGCGCAACACAATGATAATAATCGACTTTTGATACATTTAGGCATATAATATTCTTGTTAGCAATCCAAAGTTGCTACACGATGAAAGAGGGTGGCAATAGGATGTGGATGGGAAGATGTGGTGGCGTATGTGAATTTGGAAATATATTACGCCATTGTTCTACATATTGGTGTTTTTTTAGGATTTAAGGTTGATACTGGAGTCCATGTAAATATCCGGAACACTGAATTGTTTTTCCCTTCATTCTCGAGAGTAATACTTCATTGATGTTAGCCTATGACATGAATTTATCTGTAGCAAATCGGCCATGAAAAAGGACACCACAGATGACCCCTCGCAATTTAATAATCCCCATGGGATCAAGTAATATGTTCTAATACCTATTTTTCGAATTGACGGGGAATATGGTGTGAAATGATATTTAGAGTTCCACTTCAGAAGTTTGTTCTCATTATTCTTCTAGCACGTACCAATTGGTATAGGGAGGTTTGTTCATATTATTGTTTTTTTTTGCTTCATATCTTACAGTTCTATATAATCTGGCTAAAACATAAATGCAAGTCCAAAAAGAAATACGAGAAACTCGAATCCTCAAAAATAATGCCTGGCTTCTCTAACCAGCACAAATAGCCATCGTATTTTACTTATGATTAGTTGAATTACTGAAGGAAATAGTGGGTCATACTCAAATAAGAGCTATGAGTGGAAATGTCACTCCATTTGCACATTTCCATCATGTGGATTTTGTTTATCGTGCATATTGTGTAATATACATTATCACTCTATTTTCACATTGTTATAATGTGGCTTTTGTTTATTGTATATGTTGTATGCAATATACATTGTGTTGATTAAGCAGTAAAATTGCAATTAATATTATTAGTTGTAATGCTCACTTATGTAGAGTTTAATTTAGTTAATAATTAAGTAAACCAAAATTGATTTCAATGAATGATAATGATAATACATTAAATGTTGTTCAAATATATGTTGACACTTCTTAAATCATAAGGAATAGTTTTATTTATTAATTAATTTATTAAAATTTTAATTTTATAAATAATTTATAAACTATTTCATTTTTAGAAATATTATTTTATAATTATATATAATTATAATTATATATTTTAAAGATATATATGTAACAATGTAAACTATTAAATGTGAATTATACCGAGTATTTAGTTCTTTTGAGGTAGAAAAAAATTATCTCATTTTGAAAAGTGTTGATTCAAAATACAATTTTTTTTAAGAGCATATTTTTGACGCTTCAATTTTTTTATATATCAAGTATGGACATTTGTTTTTTAATGTTAATCAACTTCATCTTAATTTTGAAAAGAGCATGAACCCCTTTTTTTTTAGAGGGCTTATTTTTGACACTTTAAATTTTCTAATGTATTAGGTGTGGATAATTTTATTTAGATGTTGGTGATTTACATTTTCTTAAGACATCTTTTTGACACTTTAAATTCTCTTATGTCCTAAGGATGCATAAAATTTTTGATTATTTTATCATTTTTAATTTTTTTTATTGATCTTCTTGTTTTTCGTCCTAAGATGTTTGTTTCTTAAGGGATTTCCAATCATGTTTTTTTTGTTTTTCTTTGCAATGTTTTTTGATAATGAAATTTTTAATATTTTTTGCAAAGTTTGAAAAAATGATAACATTAATATTTTGAGGTTGATATTTTTTATATATTTATATATCGTTAATTAATGCTTCAATACATATAAAATAATTTTCACTAAAATATGATAATTTTAAACACTCGAAAAAAAATACATATTTTGCATATAAATGTAATTAAAAAAATGCGTATTTCACGAACTTTTTACTAAAAATGGCATGTTAAATAAAATTGTTTTATGAAAAAAATGAATAAAAAAAGTTCTAAAAAGTAGTAATTTTATAAATTTAGTATTAAAAAATGATGATATTTGAATTTTTATTGCCGAAAAAAATTATTTAAATAAAATTTGAAGTAAAAATGTTAAAAAAAATAAACCAAATATATATATATATATATATATATATATATATATATATAACATAAAAATTACAATTAAATAAAATAAATAATAAATATTAAAAACATTAAAAAGTAATTAAACTAAAAAAAGCCATTAAACTAAAAGTAGAAAAACATTCAAAAAAAAAATTACATAAAGTTTAAAAAAAATAATTAAAAAAAACATAAAAAAGAATTAAATTAAAAAAATGAAAAAAAACAAGGCTCCACAGGCCTTAGGCAGAGGTAGTATGATTCTGGGAATCAAATTGTTGCTTCTACCCAGGGCCTGCGGGGTCATGGCCCTAGGCGAGGCAAGAGCTAAACAAGGAGTCGGATTGTTGCCTCCGCTCAGGGCCCGTGAGGCCGCAACCTTGGGCAGGGGGAGGAGTTGGGCACTTAGGTCCTCCCCCCCGCCTAGGTTGTTGCCTCATGAGCCCTCGGTGGAGGAAACAATGTGATTCCTGGTTACTGCCTCCGCTCAGTGCCCATGGGGTCACAACGCTAGGAGGGGGGACGAGCTATGTGCCACAACTCCCCTCCGCCCAAGGTTTCGGTCCCATGGGCCCTAGGTAGAGGCAACAATCTGATTTCGACAATCGAACTGTTGCCTCTGCCCAATGCCTGAAATCTAGCTATTGCCTCTACAAAGGACTCGTGGGGTCGTGACCTTAGGTAGATGTGAGGAGTTATGTGCCCAGCTCCTCTCCCTCGCCCAGGGCCAAGGTCGCGGCTCCATGGGCCCTAGGCGAGCCAAGGTGGATTCCTGAAATTAGCCTTGTCCCACTTAGGCTCAAGGGGCTTGTTTTTATTTATTTAATGTGTATTTTTTTTTATTAAAAAAAATAATAATGTGTTTTTTAATGGTTGTTAACGTGTTTTTTATTATAATTGTTTTATTTATTAATGTTTTCTAATGGTTTATTAAATTTCTTTAATGTTTTTATTATATATATATTTTTTAAATTTAAATTTAAATTTCAATGTATTATTTAACTATTTAAATATTTTTTTTACATTATATAAGTATCATTTATTTTTAAATTCTCGGTTTTTTTTTTGCATTATTTTGGTAAAATATTTTTGTTAAATTGTGTTTTTTTTTTAAACATTATTATTAATTTTTAGATACTTCTTTCATTTTATTTATTTTTTTCAAAAAAATTATCCTTCTAAATGGATTTTTTTTTCTAATTTATTTATTTTTTTTCGCTTATTTTTTATTTTTATTTTTATATTTCTTGTCATGTTTTTTAATTTTGTATATATATATATATATATATATATATATATATATATATATATATATATATATATAACTTATTATTTATTTATTTATTTATGTTTTAATTTTTGTTTTCTTTTTGTATTTTTCGTTATATATGTGTGTGTGTGTGTGTGTTTTTTTCCTACAGGGTTTGTGTCGATCTTCGACTAGCAACCTTATCCCATTATGTGTCAATTTGATAATTGTTTTATAAGTTTTTGTTATAATTATTCGATTCTACCCCCATAATGTGTCAATTTCATGGTTGTTTTTTAATTTTCCTTTACAACAGTTGGACTTCGCCTACACTACGTGTCAATTTGATGGTTGATTTTTAATTTTTGGTTGCAATATGTCAATTTTTCTTAGGCTAAGAACTTAAAATCATTATACTTTTAAAATTTTAAAAACAAATGACTTTTTCATTTAAGTGTTCATTTTTAATTTTTTTTTTAGTCATAAAATTTTTCATGATCTTTTGTTTTAATTTCATGGTTTCAAAATTGCCAAAATTTTAAGGTTTTTCTAAGTGATTATATTTTATCTTTCATGTTATGATTGAAAACAGTTATAAATTTTTTTTCTTTGACATTATGACTCAAAATTGTTGGAATTTTAAGGTTTTTTAGAGACATGATATTTTATCTTTAATGCCATGCATGAAAAAAAATAAATTTTAAGGCTTTTTAGAGACGTGATATGTTATCTTGCCTGAAAATCGTTGGAATTTTAAGGTTTTTCCGAGTCATGATATTTTATCTGTTAACTTCATTATTAAAAATTATTGAAAACTTACCAAAGGAAAACAAATACGTTATTGCAACATCAACAATTTTCGTTTAAAAATGTTGAAAATTTACCCCAAAATTTTTTATTCCAGCATTAACACTTTTTGTTTTCAGACTGTTTTTTCATGTATTTTTTTGAGGGTTTTTGGCTATAGTTTCGTTTTGACTTTACATTTCTCGTTTGATAGTTTACTATGTTATGTGATGATAATATCATTTTTTTAGGAAAATAAGACTAAATTGTAATCAATTTTTACTTAATACTTTTAAGTTCAATAACCCATGTAGAAGAAGAAGGTTAAAGAATTTTCTTTATGAGCATATCAACTGATCCAATTTTAGTATATTATCATGGTCTCACATGATGCAATATTTCTCAAAATTATATTTTTAAAATAATAAAATTATTATTTCGTATAAAAATAAAGTCATCACCCTCTAATATTCCTATTCATGTTTTAAGAATAAATCATGTATTAGAGACATGAGAAGTAGATTGAACTTGTTTCTTTGTTATGTATTTTTTTTTCACTTTATTTTCGTATTTATCACTAAATTTGTTTCTTATATTGATGAAAGGAAGGCTTTAGATTTGGTATTTTCTCTGAGAAATCAAAGGAAGGTAGAGTATAAGAGAAACCTTAGAAAAACGAAGACATCACTTCTTTTTGTGATTCTTTTCAAAAAAGAAGATTAGATTTTTTTTAGAATTTGAAAAGAATCATAGTATAATGTGAAAAAGATAATGAAAGACTATATTATTATATATTCTATACTTGTATAATGTAAATATAAATGCAAAGAAAAATAATTATTGTAAATACTTATTTGCTGTAAAATTTTAATATAAAGATTAATTTTAATTGAAAATAATTTTTAACAAAATTAATGATCAAGATTTTGTTATCATCCCCTTCATTAAATTTTTAAAGTATTTTAAAAATTTTAAAAATTTATAGTAAATTTTTTAAATACTACATATGAATATTTGAAATTTTATTAATATATAATTTGTGTAGATGGAGAATTACTTATTATCCAATCATTACGTATTTTGTAATTTTATTTTCAAAATATATTCTCATGATAAAAGATTTGAGTAAAATATAACTCTAAATTTTATTATTATTTTACAAAATTCTCAATCCAGGTTTAGTGAAAGTAACTTTATCCTAAATTTAAAAAACACGTTTAAGCCACTAAATATTAAAAATAATGAATAATCATTAGATGTAAAAAAAAAAAATGGGTCCTTATCCATTGGTAGCATTTACGATACAATGTTCTTTCACATGAGATTCCATTTCATTATATAAATTTATATTTTTTAATTTATTAATAAAAAGATGAATTTAAGGGAGCAAAAAGCATAATGTTACTTTAATAGGATTCTATACTTTGGTGTTTGAAATTAATGTTACTTTACTAGGATTCTATAATTTGGTATTTGAAATGAGAGAATTAGCATTCACATTCACATGATTGCAATTATACTTATAATTGTAATTATAATAGTACTTTTTATTATACTAAAATATTAAAAAGAAAATATCTTGGTTTGGTTCTATGGAATTCCTAATAAAAATATGACAATTATATTTTTGAGAGGTTTTGTGTTCAAGAAAATTTCTAACACTTATATATATATATTTAAAGAGGTTTTGTGTTTAAGAAAAGTTCTAAAACATTATCATATGTGAATTTTTCATTTTACATTGTTCTTTTGGGGAATAGACCCCTTTCCCAGAAGTTTAAGTAGTAGATTCAGTTGTTGATTAAGCACATGTATAAGTAATTTAATAAGCTGTTGTTTTTACTAAACTTGAGGTTTATCAAAATTAGTGTTGATCTAAATATTTTCTTTATTTAAAAACATAATAATAATATTATAATATATATGATATGAAACTATGTAAATATGGTTTTTTTCATTTTATTTGTTTTAAATTAATGAACTATGTTAAATTAAATTGGGCTCAACCTAACCCTTTTCAAACTAAATTTGCCTCAGCCCAACCATGTTCAAACAATTGGTGGGGTTATCATCATAGTTATCAATGAACCATGCGATTTTACTTTAGTCTAAATCACTGCCATCATTGGCATAGTGGGATTTCAACTTTGTTAATATTTTTGGTATATGTATGGTTATATCACCTTTATCAAAATGTTGTGAATTATTCGTCTCTCCCTTTGGTTGACTATAGCGATTGATAAGCGTTCATATAACATTAATGTGCTTTGACCGACCATGTTTTATGCAATGTTAAATAATGTTTTGACATAAATATCAGATCAACCAAAATTTTACCCAACGTTTTAGATTTGACCTCTTATTGCAGAGAAGAACATATGATTTTATTAAAACTTAGGATAATAAATTTTAAACTTTAAATTCAATGCTACTTTACTGCTATTTCAATTTATCATTACATGGAAAATTTTTAAAGTTTTATTCTCTCCCTGCAATGCATAATACATAAAGCTACGACATATCTAAAGCCATCGCCAGTCGATAGCTTTCTGCATGAAAGGTTACTACAATTAATGGCACATGTAAACTTGTTGGCATAAGAATTGTTTTGCATGTAGCCTCGTGCCTTTGAGAGATTCTTGTTATTCTTCTATTCATCACCTTGTTATTTTATGCTATTCCTCTACCTCAAAACAAGGATAGAGAACATGTTAATTCTTACAGTTGAAAACAAGGATGGAGAACCTGTTAATTGTTACTGATAAAAAACACAATGTTGTAAAACATGTTCAAGTGTAATTTTAGTACCGCAACTTCAAAGTGAATTTATCAAAACCTTACTAAAAAATTCAACAGAAAATACATCCATTTTTTGGTTTAACTATGTCTATTTATTGCAGAGGATATTAATTATATTGAATAGGCAATTTGAGTGATCATATCTGTTAAAAAACATCAGGACTTGAGCAGAAGAAGGGAGGGGTAACTACTTGAATCTATACCCAGGCATGGCCAACAAGGCCACACACCCAGACTCTATCAAGGCCTCCATGGCTGAGTGCTTCTCTGCGTTCATCAGGTGCTCAAAAATATGTTCAAAAATGAAATTTGTCGGAATGGTGTGGAACCTGAACGAATACATAGATCTCGTCGTTCTGAATCCATCACAACTCATTTCGCGGAAAACTGACACAATATGATATGAGAAACACATTCAATTCGTTTGCCCAAAGAGGCACTTTTTTCAAAAAAAGGACCGTTGATTGTGTATTTTGGGCCAGTGGCACGCTGCCACATGGCCTCTCCTAATTGGATGAAAAATTCGAATTTTTTTTGGGCCTACAACAACTTGACACATGGTAGGACCTGATTGCACTGTTGTGGGCGAGTTTGATTTGTTAGGATGGTGGCCAACCACATGTTGTCATATGGCCCAACCGGAGGCTGCCAAATGGCCACATGGGGGCCACCAAAATGTGATTAAGTGTGAAACTGCACTGCATAGGAATCGAACTCTGAACCTCGCATCAAACAACACCAACTCTAACTAGGCAGTCTACCTCAATCCTTGTTAATACATACAACCGAACCGTTATTTAAATGTTATAGAGGCGGAATATGGGGTAAGGGGCCATGACTAAGCCCCGACATCGAATAAACTAACCATACAACCAAAAACGCGAGAAAAAGGGCGCGGTGAAGGCGGAGGCCCACCACAGAATTATTTAATTATAAATAATAATAATTAAATACCTTATATTTAATTAATTTTTTGGACCTTAGGCCTTGGCACGCAAATTAACTAACCAACAATTTTGCCTGAAATTACGCAAAATTGTTGCTCGGTTAGTTGAAATCATGGCGAAATTGTAGGAAGGTTCTGGATTTTGGAGAAATTGTGGTGCGATTAGAAGCAAATCTAGGGAGGCTCATAACTTCTTCAGTTTTTGATTAATTTGGGAGAAGAAAGAGGCTACAGAGGCATTTTTTTATAGCTTTGGAGTTGATGGAACAGGTGTTGAGTGACCATACATGTTAAAAAACACCAGGACCTAAGCAAAAGGAGGGAGAGGTAACTACTTGAATCTATTCCCAGGCATGGTCGACGAGGCCACACATCCAGACTCTATCATGGCCTCCATGGCTGAGTTCTTCTCCGCGTTGATCAGGTGCTCAAAAATATGTTCAAAAATGAAATTTTTCGGAATGGTGTGGAGCATGAATGAATACATAGATCTCGTTGTTCTAAATCCATCGCAACTTGTTTCACGGAAAACTGACATAGTATGATTCGAGAAACAAATTCAATTCTTTTTCCCAAAGAGGAATTTTTTTCTAAAAAAAGGAACGTTGATTGTGTATTTTGGGCCAGTGGGATGCTGCCACATGGCCTCTCTTGATTGGATGACAAATTTGAATTTTTTTTGGGCCTACCACAACTTGACACATGGAAGGACCTGATTGCACTTTTGTGGGCAAGTTTGATTGGTTAGGATGGTGGCCAACCACATGTTGTCATATGGCCCAACCGAAGGCTACCACATGGCAGCATGGGGGCCACCAAAATGTGATTAAGTGTGAAACTGCACTGCATAGGAATCGAACTCTGAACCTCGCATCAAACAACGCCAACTCTTAGCTAGGTGGTCTAGCTCAATCCTTGTTAATACATACAACCGACCTGTTATTTAAATTTTATGGCAGTAGAATATGGGATAAGGGGCCATGGCTAAGCCCCGACACTGAACAAACTAACCATACAACCAACGGCACGAGACCAAGGGCGCGTTGAAGGCGGAGGCCCACCACAGAATTATTTAATTAAAAAAAATAATAATTAAATACGTTATATTTAATTATTTTTTTGGACCTTAGGCCTTGGCACACAAATTAACTATTCGACAATTTCGCCTAAAATTACGCAAAATTGTTGCTCGGTTAGCTGAAATCAGGGCGAAATTGTAGGAAGGTTCTGGATTTTGGATAAATTGTGGTGCGATTAGCAGCAAAGCTAGGGAGGCTCATAACTTCTTCATTTTTTGACCAATTTGGGAGAAGAAACAGGCTACAAAGGCATTTTTTATAGCTTTGGAACTAATGGAACAGGTGTTGAAGCCATTTGAGTACTGTAAATGCATGTAATCACCATTTTGAGCATAATGATATAGGGTCGAGCCATTGGAAGTTGGACCAAGGAGACGTTGCCCAGCAGGGGTGAACTCCTTAATCAATTTTTGTTTTGGTTATTTTTAGGGTGCATTTGTTTGTTTTTTCTGCTATTTCAAATTTTCAAATTCATGTTTTATGTGTTTAATAATTTAACATAAAGGCTCATAAAACTCAATTTTTAATGCTTGTAATTTATAAACCCCCAAGCACATTTACATTAAGATCTCATACAGATGAAGTTTGGTATGAGATATTAGGTTTTGTTTGCTACTCTGAGGATTTAATTGTTTCCAATTGTGTGTGATGCTTACAAGGTTGAAGCTCAAGAGAGGAGAAGGAAATTTTTTGGTTGAAAGTCCTCAAGTTAGGTCAAGGACAAGGAGAGCAAGTTTTCCACAATCTCCACCACAAATTCCTCCTTTCAAAAAGTATGTCACATGAAGGAGAGCCTAAAAATATGTCATAGGATGAAAAATCCTTCAAGAAAGAATTCGTTTCTATGAAAATAATGGTGATATTTCTCTATGAGGAGAGAAGCCCAAAGATGCAAGGTGAGAGCTCCAATATTCCAAAGGGAGACAAGTCTTCAAAAGGAGAAGAAATAGAGGGAGAAAAGCCTCCAAAAGTTAATGGGAATGGTGACAACCCACCTTTGGAACCACCATTCTCCTCACCGTCATCTTCACCATCATATTCTTCCACAACATAACCCTTCACGAACACCTCCAAAATCTCCAAAAGGTCATGGTAAAACTCCATTTTTGAAGCTTGAAATTAAGTTTTATTTTCTTATGTATGATGGAGAGGTAGATGCTGAAATATTAGAAAAATGGGTACATCAGCTTGAAGTGTATTGCATGATACAAAGATTCAAGGATGCTAACACCAAGGTTCAGCTTGATTCACTAAGATTGGAAAGTGAAACTCTTATTTGGTGGGAAGCCAAAACTCAAGAGGACATGAAGAAACATGGTAAGGTATTAACCTCTTGGAATTATTTTGTTGCTGCCTTCAGGAGACAATTTTATCCATTATCATACATTCAAAAGGCTATAATGGACTGGAAAAACTTTAGGCAAGGTAAAGGAGAAAATGTGCAAAGCTATACTCAAGAGTTTAGAATAAGAGCACTAATTTTGGGTGTAGATTTGACATCTCAAGGAACTTTGTTAAAGTGCATTGGAGGTTTGCATAGTTACCTAAGACATACTATTCTCATGTTTAATCCTTCAAATTTAGATGAAGTGTGTGTACATGCCACACATCTAGAGACAAGAAGGAAACATGTTTTAGAGGAAACAATTGAGGATACCTTTGAGTCTAAAGATAAAGTTAACGGTAAGTTCAAGGTTAAAGGTAATGATAATTTTTCCATCAAGATTGAGAATTAAAAACTCACATGCAAACATTGTTCCAAAGATGGGCATGATGGAGATGATTGCTAGAAACTTCATCTAGAGATGAGACCCAACAAGCTTAAAAAAGGTGAAGGAGAAGACAAATGCAACAATAAAACATGATTTAGGTTCTGATTCTAGAGATGAAACAAATATAATCGCAATGTATTTGAAAGGTAAGGACATTACAAGTACTAGTTCTTCAAATTTTCTCAATAGTACTCAAGATGGTGAAACAAGAATTGAGCATTTCCATGTTAGAGTTATTTCGAAGCATACCAAGATTGACACCCTATTTGATGGTGGTTCACAAGCAAGCCTTATTTTTGAAGACTTAGTTAAGAAGTTGAATTTAGAAAAAATTCCTCATCAAAGACCTTATCCTTTAGGTTTGATATGTAAGAATGAAAACTTGCAAGTGACAAGGAAGTGCATACTTAGATTTTTAATCATTGCAAACTTTCTTGATGAATTTGAACTTGATGTTGCTCTGCTTGATATTTCTGGTATTGTTTTGGGTAGCCCATATATCTATGATAGGTTATCTATATTTCATCACCATGAGAGTAAGTATCACTTGTTAAAGAATGGGATTGAGTACATTTTTATAGCCCATAGTAAGAAGATGAAATCATCTCTTATGCATGTTGGACAAGTGAAAAGAGTTGTGAATTCTAGTCAAAAAGTTTCTTTGTTAATGTTCAAGCATCAAGATGGTGTGAATGAGGCCTTTAAAGGTCATGCATCAAATGAAAATTATGTTTTCATTGAGGTTTCTAATGATTGTGATAAGATGTTTCAGAAGTCTAACATGTTGCCTCCAAAAGGAGATCAACAAGATGAGAAAAAATTGTAGCAGCATGTATCATTGTTGAGCAGTGATGTGAAAACGATGTTGGTGCAAGAGAGTGCGAAGATCAAAGAGCAAGTGCCAAATAAATTTGACAAAGAGGGCATTGGATTCAAAATTTCTTGTTGTGGGTTTCACAAAGTATTGTCTTTGAAATGGGATGTTTCGTGGCGATGGTGATCACATTTGGTCAAGAGTTGAGCCAAGCACAAGGAAAGACAAGCTAAACATCGTCATGTCGATATTGTTCATGGTGAGAAGAATTTGAAGTTGTTTAAGTTTCCTTTGATTGACCACTAAGGAGGGAACATGTTTGTTTCTTCAAGGACAATTTTCTATTCTGCAAATTCTAGGAAATTTCAGCAAGATGGTATCAATAACAGAAATACAGGGTCTCCATAATCAAAGGGAAAATATCAATTTTCATGAAAATCTAAAATTGTTGAATTCATATAAATTATAGTGGATTGAGACTCGAAGGGTGTGGGGGTTGTTCGCTCATCCAAATTTTCAGTAATAAAAGAGATTTTGGGGTCCAAAATATTCTAGTGGGGAGGTGTGATCAGGGGCTAAAAAATATGCTCAAAACATAAAGTTGTAGGAATGGTGTCGAACTTGAATGGCCACGTAGATCTCATCATTCTGAATCTGGTGCAACTCGTTTCACGAAAAACGGACACCCTATGCTCTCAGAAATGTATTCTATTTTTTTCCCCAAACAACCAAATTTTTCAAAAAAATGACAGCTGATTGTGAATTTTGGGATACATACATACAATCCTTGTCAATACATACAACTGAACCGTTATTTAAATGTTATGGCAATGGAATATGGGATAAGGGGCTAGGGATTAGCTCCGGGCCCCCAAAAAACTCACCATACAACCAAGGGTGCGTAAGAGGCACAAGCCCGCCGCTGAATTATTTAATTAAAAAAAATTAATTGAGTACGTTACATTTAATTAATTTTTCGGACCTTAGCCCTTGGCGCACAAATTAACTAACTTACAATTTCGCCCAAAATTACGCAAAATTGTTGCAAGGTTAGCTGAACTCACGGCGAAATTTTAGGGCGGTTCCAGATTTTGTGGAAATTGTGGTGCGATTAGGAGAAAAGCTAGGGAGGATCATAACTTCTTCACTTTTTGACCAATTTTGGAGCAGAAGGAGGCTAGACAGACATTTTTAACAACTTTGAAGATAATGGAATATATTTTGAAGTCATTTGAGAATTGTAAATGTATGTAATAACCATTTTCAGAAGAATGATATAGGGTCAAGCCATTAGAAGCTGGACCAAGGAGACGTAGCCCAAGAGGGGTGAACTCCTTCATCACTTACTATGTTGTGGTTATTTTTCTGGTGAATTTTTCTGTTGTTTATGTTATTTAATCATTTCAAATTCATGCTTTATGTGTCTAAGAATTTAACATAAATAAGTTTTTAACACTTGTAATTTATAAACCCTCAAGCACATTTACATTAAGATCTCATACAGATCATACACTCTTCTTATTTTTCACCAGCAAAAGATATGTCATGGCTTACGATAAGAAACCAAAAATCGAAACCCTAAAGCCCAAAGTTTCCATTTTCATAAACTTGTTTTGTTTCTCAACATACTGCGGTTTTCCTTTTCTTGATTTTCCAGCAAAACTCATCGGTAGTGGTGCCACCTCCCTAGCTGATATGGTGGTGGTGGCTCTCACAAATGTGCCTGACTTGTTTGTAGATGTGGTTGTGTCTATCAACATTTTCTAAGACCACGTCAACCTGACAGTGGCTTTTGGCGCTATGATGGGTGGTCACATATCAATTCTAAGGGCCATTCTATATTGGATTGTGCAACTTCTCGGTGCCATCATCACCTCTCTCCTCCTCATGTTTGCCACCAACAACCGGGTTAACCAAGAAACAACCCCACTTTATGAATATATTCATTACATATATATGTGTGTGTGGATATATTCATTGTATATATGTGTATAGATTGATTATATATACGTTTGTTTCATTATAGTCGACGTCACCTTTCACAGTATCGTCTAGTGTGGGATATTGGAACGTTGTGGTTCTGAAGATCGTGATTTTTTGGGTTGGTTTACACCATGTACCTCGCACTTACCACAACTTACCATGTCACCGACCGCACTTTACAAGATTTAAGTCTTAACCTTAATTCCTTCACCGTTTTTTATGTTTCCACCGATTGTGATAAGATGTTTCAGAAGTCTAACATGTTGCCTCCAAAACGAGGTCAACAAGACGAGAAAAAATTGCAGCAGCATGTATCATTGTTTAGCAGTGATGTGAAAACGATTTTGGTGCAAGAGAGTGCGAAGATCAAAGAGCAAGTGCTAAAGAAATTTTACAAAGAGGGCATTGGATTCAAAAGTTCTTGTTGTGGGTTTCACAAAGTATTGTCTTTGAAATGGGATGTTTCGTGATGATGGTGATCACATTTGGTCAAGAGTTGAGCCAAGCACAAGGAAAGACAAGCTAAACATAGTCATGTCGATATTGTTCATGGTGAGAAGAATTTGAAGTTGTTTAATTTTCCTTTGATTGACCACTAAGGAGGGAACATGTTTGTTTCTTCAAGGACAATTGTTTTTTCTACAAATTCTAGGAAATTTAAGCTAGATGGTATCAATAACAGCAAGACAGGGTCTCCATAATCAAGGGAAAATATCAATTTTCATGAAAATCTAAAATTGTTGAATTCATATAAATTCTAGTGGATTGAGACTGGAAAGGTGTGGGGGTTGTTCCCTCATCTAAATGTTTAGTAATAAAAGAGATTTTGGGGTCCAAAATATTCTAGTGGGGAGGTGTGATCAGGTGCTAAAAAATATGCTCAAAACATAAAGTTGTAGGAATGGTGTCGAACCTGAACAACCACGTAGATCTCATCATTCTGAATCTGGTGCAACTCGTTTCACGAAAAACAGACACCCTATGCTCCTGAAAACGTATTCTATTTTTTTCCCAAACAACCAAAATTTTCAAAAAAACGACAGCTGACTGTGCATTTTGGGCCAGTGGTAGGCTGCCATGTGGCCTCTCCTTTTTGGTGGAACAATTCAAATAAGTTGGGCCTACCACAGCTTAACAGGTGGCAAGCCCTGATTGCACTGTTGTGGGTTAGTTTGATTGGTTGGGATGGTGGCCAACCACATGTTGCCACGTGGCTCAACCAAAGGCTACCACGTGGTAGCACGGGGCCACCAGAATGTGTTTAAGTGCCAAAATACACTGCATAGGAATCAAAATTTGATCCTCGCATCAAACAACGCCAAGTCTTAACCAAGTAGTCTACCACAATCCTTGTCAATACATACAACTGAACCATTATTTAAATGTTATGGCAATGGAATATGGGATAAGGGGCTAGGGATTAGCTCCGAGCCCCCAAAAAACTCACCATACAACCAAGGGTGTGTCAGAGGCATAGGCCCGCTGCTGAATTATTTAATTAAAAAAATAATAATTGAGTACGTTACATTTAATTAATTTTTCGGACCTTAGCCCTTGGTGCGCAAATTAACTAACTGACAATTTCACCCGAAATTGCACAAAATTGTTGCAAGGTTAGCTAAACTCAAGGCGAAATTGTAGGACGGTTCTAGATTTTGTGGAAATTGTGGTGCGATTAGGAGAAAAGCTAGGGAGGATCATAACTTCTTCATTTTTTGACCAATTTTGGAGCAGAAAGAGGCTAGACAGAAATTTTTAACAGCTTTGAAGCTCATGGAATAGGTTTTGAAGTCATTTGAGACTTGTAAATGTATGTAATAACCATTTTGAGCAGAATGATATAGGGTCAAGCCATTAGAAGCTGGACCAAGGAGACGTAGCCCAAGAGGGGTGAACTCCTTCATCACTTACTATGTTGTGGTTATTTTTATGGTGAATTTGTTTGTTGTTTCTGTTATTTAATCGTTTTAAATTCATGCTTTATGTGTCTAATAATTTAACATAAATCAATTTTTAACACTTGTAATTTATAAACCCTCAAGCACATTTACATTAAGATCTCATACAGATCAGACACTCTTCTTCTTTTTCACCAGCAAAATATATGTCATGGCTTACGATAAGAAACCAAAAATCAAAACCCTAAAGCCCAAAGTTTCCATTTTCATAAACTTGTTTTGTTTCTCAGCATACTGCGGTTTTCCTTTTCTTGATTTTCCAGCAAAACTCATCAGTAGTGGTGCCACCTCCCTGGCCGATATGGTGGTGGTGGCTCTCACAAATGTGCCTGACTTGTTTGTATATGTGGTTGTGTCTATCAACATTTCCTAAGACCACGTCAACTTGACAGTGGCTTTTGGCGCTATGATGGGTGGTCACATATCAATTCTAAGGGCCATTCTATATTGGATTGTGCAACTTATCAGTGCCATCATCACCTCTCTCCTCCTCATGTTTGCCACCAACAACCGGGTTAACCAAGAAACAACCCCACTTTATGTATATATTCATTACATATATATGTGTGTGTAGATATATTCATTGTATATATGTGTATAGATTGATTATATATACGTTTGTTTCATTATAGTCGACGTCACCTTTCACAGTATCGTCTAGTGTGGGATATTGGAACATTGTGGTTCTGAAGATCGTGATTTTTTTGGGTTGGTTTACACCGTGTACCTCGCACTTACCACAACTTACCGTGTCACCGACCACACTTTACAAGATTTAAGTCTTAACCTTAATCCCTTCACCGTTTGTTATGTTTCCACCGATGCGATATCGACGAGACCCACTTATCCTTACCGCATGGACCAAACCTTGTTTTGCGTTCATTTTCTTTGTTATCTGCTTACCGCACTTACCACACTTAAGCAGCACCGCAGAGCACATTTCGCAATGTTCGCAACTTAGCTTTCCACCTCCGCAAGTTAAGTTGTTTGTTTTTCGATGCGATCTTTCCATCGCACATCGCGCCCGCAAGGTTTTAAGTTTACCTTCTGTTGCCCGCAATATATGTTATTTGAAATACATTGCGATCGTGCTATTGCACATCACAATTTCACAAAGTTAAGTTTTCCCATAAGCGCCTGCAGGCTATGTTATTTTGAATGCGATGCGATGGTGCCACTTCAGTATCGCACATCGCAGTTAGCAATGTCTAAAAGATAGCACGACAGTTAAAGTTTGAGGTCGCTGATTTGCGCGGATGCGATGTGGACTCAGAACTGCATTGCATACAATTTGAAGTCTGTGCTTTTGTGTTTTGAACATGTTTTTTACGTGTTTTCGTGTATAATCCATAATACGGCCAGCATGTTGTTTTAATGTAGAAATGGGTCTTTTTGACAACCCAAGGACGAATGGTTGTTGAACTTCTGTTCAATAATTGAATTGCATTAGATTTTACAGGCTACAACCATTTCGTATAAGAGATGTAATTTCATTATGTTTTAAAAAGAGAGATGAATAGAAAACAAAAGGTTGTTCCTCTCATGTTTTTTGCTCTGCTTGTGTGTATTGACTGCTAATTTCCGCATTATTTGAAGTCTTTGTGTTGTTGGGGGAAACACATTTCCTCTATTTGTTGTTTTTAAGAAATTCCAACATGGTATCAAAGCAGGTCTAGGCTCTCAGCAAAAGAAAAACCTCTCTTTACTGAAGAAGCTGTAAGATTGGTTTGAGAAGAAGATTTCTCCAGCAATGAGAAAGCTTATGTTTTATATAGTCAAAGTTGATTGTTTGTTTACACATTCAGAATGGTAGCAGTAGGCACAAGCCTGAAAAATCCAAATTACCACAGTTTAATGGTAAAAATTATGACTATTGGGCCATTACAATGAGGGCCCTGTTTGTTTCACAGGATATATGGGAGATGGTGGAAAATGGCTTTCCAGAACCATCAGATGCAATAGTGCTTATTTCTTTGACAACAACAACAAGAGACTTGCTGAAAGACAATAGGAAGAAGGACTCCAAAGCCCTCTTATATATCTTTCAAGCAGTTCATGAGAGTATTTTCCCAAGGATTGCAGCAGTAACAAAGTCTAAGGAGGAATGGGATATTCTCAAGAAAACCTATCAAGGCATGGAGAAAGTGAAGAGAACAAAGTTACAAATGCTGAGAAGAGACTTTGAAACTCTCTGTATGAAAGAGTCTGATAACATAGACTCATTCTTCACACATCTGATTGGGTTGGTTACTCAGATAAGGTATCATGGAGATACACTTGAGGAAAGAAGAATAGTGGAGAAAGTCTTGAGAAGTCTACCCTCAAGATTTGAAGCCATAATAGTGGCAATAGAAGAGAAAAAGGATATCTCACAATTTTCAGTGGATGAAATTAATGCATCTATGATGTATCATGAACATAGACTGAAAAAAACAACGAACTCCTCATTGGAGCATGCTTTCAAGACACAAATGTCTTTTGGTCAAGGTATAGGTCGAGGAAGATCAAACTACTGAGGAAAAGGAAGAAGCCCACATAGAGGTTGAAAAACATCCCTGCAAGCACAAGCGGAAGGGGAAGCAACCAGAATCAAAGCGAATGCTCAAGCCAGAGTCAAGCAAGGTATAAAAAATCCCAAGTCCAATGTCATTATTGTAAAAAGTATGGGCATTATGCCAATGAATGTATAAAGAAAGAAAATGAGATGAATAATAGGCAAAATGTTAATTTTGCAAAATAAAATCAAAGCCAGCGTAATGTGCTTCTAACATGTAATGTAGCACAAGAAAAATATGAATATATATGGTTCTTAGATTCAGGATGTAGCAACCATATGACTGGAAACATAGCAATGTTTTCGAATTTGGATGAAAATGTGAAGTTTGAAGTGACAACGGGGACTGAAAGCAAAGTCTCTGTCATGGGGAAAGGAAGAGTATCAATACTCATAAGGAAGGGAGAAAATAAGTTTTGGCCATATGTATATTATGTACCTGGCCTGAAATTTAACTTTCTGAGGATTGGACAGCTCATAAATAAGGGCTACAATGTGTTTTTTAAGAATTATGTGTGTACAATCATGGACATACCTCCAAGTAAAAATGCCATTGTAGAAGTGCACATGGAAATAAATAGGATGTTTCCTCTCAAGATCAGAACATACTTGAAGGAAGGAGGTGTTGTAGCATCAGTCACACAAGAGGTCTTTCAAGAAGAAGTGAAAGACGAAAACTAGTTATGGCATTTGAGATTTGGAAAACTCAATTTTGGAGGTTTGAACCTCTTGCATAGAAAAGGAATGGTAAAAGGATTACCACTAATAACGAAACCAGATAGCCTATGTGAAGGTTGCATCTTGGGCAAATAGCACAGAGAAGCATTCCTAGCAGGGAAGAGTATAAGGGAAAAAACACCCTTGGAGATTGTCCACTCAGATTTGTGTGGACCAATGCAAACGCCATCATTAGCTAGCAGTCACTATGTTTTAACATTTATATATGATTACACTAGAAATAAATGGGTGTATTTCTTGAAATAAAAGAGTGAAGTGTTTGAACAGTTCTACCACTTCAAAGCTCTTGTTGAGAAGTAGAGTGGGCACTACATAAAAGTGCTAAGAAATGACAGAGGTGGAGAATATATCTCCAAATATTTCCTACGTTTCTGTAGGGAGAATGGAATACACAAGAAGTTTACCACAAGGTACACACCATAGAAAAATGATGTTGCAGAAATAAAGAATAGGACCATCATGGACATGCTCAGAAGTATGTTGAAGGAAAAGCACTTGCCAAATGAGTATTGGGCTGAAGCTGTCAATTGTGAAACGTATATTTTGAATAGATGCCCAACCAAAATTGCTATGAAAAAAGTCCCAGAAGAATCATGGAGTGGAACAAAGCAGTTTGTCACTCAGACGAATGTATTTGGATGTGTAGCATATGCACATGTCCCAGATCAACTAAGAAATAATTTGGACAACAAGGGGGAGAAGTGTATCTTTGTTGGATACAGTGATGAATCAAAGGCCTACAAACTCTATAATCCATCCACCAAGAAAGTTATAATCATCAGAGATGTGCAGTTTATTGAATAAGAAGCTTGGGATGGAAGCTTAAAGAAAACAGTGAATGTGAAGACATCTGTGTCTCACGAAGAGCAAGAGGAATTGATTGCAGAAGATAATCCCTTAATGGTGGTTCCTCCTCCACCTACAAAGGCTCAGCAGAGCACACCACAAGAAAACAATAGAACAGACTTGAGAAATCAAGGAAGTGCTTCTCCAAGCACACCACAGGGATCAGCAACGCCCTCGAGTTCAAGTGGAACTCCAAGCACACCAAGAAGACCAAGATTCAAAAATCTGAGTGAAATTTATGAGAAAGATGAAGTAAATAACAATGATGGCTTAAATTCATTATTTTCTTTGTTTTGTCATGTTGATGCCCCAATCCATTTTGAAGATACAGTAAAAGAAGAAAAATGGATTGAAGCAATGAATGAAGAGATTGGTGCAATATAAAATAATTACATATGGGAGTTGGCAAAACTCCCACAAGGTAAATAAGTCATTGGAGTAAAACGGGTCTATAAGACCAAGAGAAATGCCGAAGGCAGGATTTAAAGGCATAAATCAAGACTTGTTGTGAAAGGCTACAATCAACAACAAGGAAGAGATTATGAAGAAACCTTTGTACCAATTGCAAGGATGGAAACATTGCCGACAATGTTGTCCATTGTAGCACAACAAAAGTGGAAAGTCTACCAAATGGATGTGAAATCAACATTTCTGAAAGGAGTGCTCAAAGAGGAGGTGTATGTTGAAAAACCTCCTAGTTATGAAATGGAAGGCCAAGAACACAAAGTGTGTAAGTTGAAGAAAGCTCTTTATGAGACGAAGCAAGCACCAAGAGCATGGTACAACAGGATTGATGCTTACCTGGTGGACAATGGGTTTGACAAGTGTGATGGTGAACTCATACTCTACATCAAAGAAAATGGCGGTAAAATTCTTATTGTTGTTTTATATGTAGATGATTTGATTTTCATAGGCAATGAAGTTTTTCTCATTGCTGATTTTAAAGCAGTCATGAAGAGTGAATTTGAAATGACTGATTTAGGTTTATTGAGATATTTTTTGGGAACAGAAGTAAAGAAAAATGAAAAGGGAATTTTTATTTCCCAAGAAAAATATGTTGCAGAAGTGTTGAAGAGGTTTAACATGCAGAAGTGCAAAGAAACAGTAACTCCAAATGTCATGGGGTTGAATTTAAGCAAAGAATATTGCAACAAGAATGTCAATCCGACATTGTGTAAGAGCATAGTTGGTAGTCTAATGTATTTGACTGCAACTAGGCCTGAGATTATGTATGATGTAAGTTTAATTTCCATATTCATGGAGATACCAAGGGAGACACATTGGAAATAAACCAAAAGAATTCCAAGGTATATGAATGGAACAAAGGAGAATGGTGTTCTATACTCCTCAACTAATAATTTTAAATTGATTGGTTACACTGACAGTGATTGGGCTGGAAGTGTAGGTGATACAAAGAGCACATCTGGGTATGTGTTTCATTTGGGATCGGGAGCCATTTCATGGGCTTCCAAGAAGCAACCAATAGTTTCTTTATCAACAGCAGAAGCATAGTATGTAACAACAACAGTAGCACCCTGTCAAGCTATTTTGATGAGAAGGATGCTAAGATATTTGTGTCATGAGAAAGACAAAGGAACCACAATTTATTGTGATAATAGCTCAACAATTGCATTGTCAAAGAATTTTGTTTTCCACAAGAGAAAAAGTGACATATTGATGCAAAATATCATTTTATAAGAGAATTGGTTAACAGTGGTGAGATTGTTTTGCAACATTACAGGATAGAGGAATTGTTTGCTGATATCCTCACAAATCCATTAGGACATAAGAGTTTGTTTATCTCAGACAATGTTTGGGAATGACCGATGGCGGCAGTTGTGATTAAGGGGGAGTGTTGGATTTATACTCCCAACCACCGCCATGAATGAGAAGAGACAACAACCCACACTTCATCAATTTTTTATTGCAAAGAAGGAAAAGCACAAATTTCAAATCATAGTCGTTTTCATGCAACCATAGTAAACAGAGTACCTAAGCCATCCTCTGCGTTAAGTCTTACCCACCACATTACTTACCTTTTTTCCTGTTGGCGCAACCCGAAAATTTTATGTTTTACCCATAAGCCTTTCCGTCATTAAGTTAAATCCCCGCCGATGTGATATTGATGGGACCCACATATACCATCCACCGCATTGCAAAAACCCGTAAAACTTTTGTATTTCTACAAAACCTTTTTTTCGTGCATTTCGCACTTACCACAACTTACCACATCGCCGACCACACTTCACAAGATTTAAGTCTTAACCTTAAGCCCTTCACCATATGTTATGTTTCTGCCGATGCGATATCGGCGGGACCCACTTATCCTTTTACCACATGGACCAAACCTTGCTTTGCGTTCATTTTATTTGTTATCTGCTTAGTGCACTTACAGCATGTAAGCCGCACCACACAACGCATTTTGCAATGTTCACAACTTACCTTTTTGCCCCCGCAAGTTAAGTTGTTTGTTTTGCAACGCAATCGTGCCATCGCATATCGCGCCCGAAAGGTTTTAACTTTACCTTCTACTGCCCACAATCTATGTTATTTGAAATACGATGCAATTGTGCTATCACACATCGCAATTGCACAAAGTTAAGTTTTTCCATAAGCGTCCGCAGGCTATGTTATTTTGAATGCGATGCGATGGTGCCACATCACTATCACACATCGCAGTTTGCAATGTCTAAAAGATAGCACAAGAGTTAAACTTTGAGATTGCCAATTTGTGTGGATGCGATGTGGACTCAAAACCACATTGCATAAAATTTGAAGTCCGTGCTTTTGTGTTTTCAACACATTTTTTACGTGTTTTCGTGTATAAGCCAGAATACGACCGGTGTGCTGTTTTGATGTAGAAATGGGTATTTTTGATAGCCCAAGGAAGAATGGTTGTTGAATGTCCATTCAACAATTGAATTGCAATGAATTGCATTAGGTTTTACAGGCTACGTCCATTTTGTATAAGAGATGTAATTTAATTATGTTTTAAAAAGAGAGTTGAATAAAAAATAGAAGTTTGTTCCTCTCTTGTTTTTCACTCTGCCTGTGTGTATTTACTATTAATTTCCGCATTATTTGAAGTCTCTGTGTTGTTGGGGGAAACACATTTCCTCTATAAGTTGCATTTAAGAAATTCCAACAATAACACTTGGTATATTAATTATAATGAATGGTCTGTTGAAAATAACAAGGCAGAATAGTGTAGTGTCCGCTGAAAGTAACACGACAGAATTTCCAACTACTCATGATACTACAACATCGCAAAATAGGTAGAGTCTAATATAAACAAGGGAAAAATGTAGCCCTATCAGGAATGTTTGATAAATAAGTTACTAATTTTTTCTCCATGTTACTATAGGATAAAAATCCATTTATTCTCCATGTTTGCATTCAAAATGATGTGGGTAACTTAGCCCTGTAATGAAAATCACTTAGCAATGCTACAACATCTCTGGTAGCCATGGCTAGGATATCAGCACAGGACACTGTGTTGGCGCACACATTTTCTACAGCTTGCTTGGCCTTCTTTACACTATCAAATCCATCACCAAATAGTGACAAGCTGTCTGTATAATATTTCTCGGATGTGTTGTTTGGAGTAGACTGAATAATCACATTGGCATCACATCCATGTGCAAACCCAAAATGTATCCTATATGTTGCTATATTTCATGACTAAACCCAAATTTATATCACCACAACCATTAATGTAGAAAGGGGGATCGTGGGAACCACTGCCCCCCTCGCAATCCGTTTTATTTTGGGCGCGAATATTCTAGTTAGTGGTGCCTTCGACGACGCTGCCATGAACCATGCATGGTCCTTCAAGCCTATTCTTATTAGCGGGAAAAGAAAGTACCAATTGATCAAGTGCGTCGGTCCCCTCATTGGTGGAGGCCCCGGGGGTGTTCTCTATGAGTGGTTGATGGTTTCGTTGGAGCCTCTTCACCAACCTTTGGAACGTGAGGACTACTGATGAATGGATGTCCGCTTCGGCCGGCTTGTCGTCCCTTCTTCTTAACTTTCTTGTTTTGGGTTTTTCTTCCTCTTTTTCAAGCAAGTTCTTCTACTTGGAAATTTTTTCTCCTCCTTGGGGTCGAACACCTAACCACATTGGTGAACTATGTACTTTATTCTAGGTATATTGTAGGAAGCATTACCAAAAATTTATTTTGTCAAAAACATGACCACAATGGAGATGTTCATTCTTCTTTAAGAAAAACAATCGACCAGAAAAGAGTAACGGACAAGAGTTTGATACTGAAGCATCCTTGGATAAAACTTCAAATGACTCGAAATTGATGGCAAAATCAAGACATGTTGAAGGACTGAGAGAGTTTTCCTCATGTACTGGAGGCGACAGTGATGAATTTTTCTGTTGAAGGATAAGAGGCTCCATAGGATGTACAAGTAGAAAATGTGTGCCATCCAGTTGCTGCAGAGACGCGTGCCATCTGGTTTCTACATATACAATTACTCTAGATATATGTGTAATCTTTCCAACTCCCAACACGCAAATCAATAAACAAGTGAGTTGGACTGCTAAGCAAACTTGTTGTGACAATACGTTTCTCATTTGATATTGGGGTTACACCCATTATATCTTAATATCATGTTATGCCAATTATATCCTAATGTCAAAGTGATGATTTTTTGTGTTTTCCATCTTGCAGTTTGGGCTAAATATCTTGGATTTTGGGCTAAGACATGCTAAACAAGTTGTAGGGTAGTGGGCACAAAGAGTTAGAAAAATGGTAAAATTGTGGGCCCAGGGTGTAAACTTGGTGATTTATTTCTACTTTGTATGTGGCATCTTTATATGCATTATAGGTGGTACATTTCTACGTGCATTACAGTTTTTGCAAAGGCTCCAAGAGATGTTGCAAGCTTTATAGAGGCATTCAAAATTCTCACTTCAAAGACATTTTCTTATCAAACATTGTGTCCAGTGCTAACTCAAATCCTTTCTGGAACTGTTCATTCGTGAGAGGATTCTAAGAGACAGTGTATCCTAAACCATGTACACAACTTCATTATGCATTTTACAATTTATACATAGATATGTGAAATTGTATGCATATTTTTGGTAGTTGATTTCATTTTATCTTGGAATTTTGAAGCATTTTGACATGTCAATCATGGAATTTTGAAGCATTTTGACACATCAATAATGTGGGTATGATAGATGAGTAAAGTTGTTAACAATATTCTAGAAATGAATCCTTTATTTTGATGCATTGCTCTAGTAGATCTATCCTAATTAATGCCCATCAAATGTCTTTCCCATAACTTCGCATAACAAAAGTCATGATTTAGGTTTTGCGGAAATACAAAAGGTTTACGGGTTTTTGCAATGCGGTGGATGGTATATGTGGGTCCCGCCGATATCGCATCGGCGGAGATTTAACTTAACGACGAAAAGGCTTATGGGTAAAACATAAAAGTTGCGGGTTGTGCCTGCGGGCAAAAAGGTAAATAATGCGGTGGGTAAGACTTAAACACAGAGGATGGCTCGGGTACTCTGTTTGCTGTGGTTGCGTGAAAACGCCTCCGATTTGAAATATATGTTTGTCCTTCTCTGCAATAAAAATTTGATGAAGTGTGGGGTGCTGCCGCTTCTCATTCATGGCGGTGATTGAGAGTATAACTCCAACAATTATTACTACTTCGAGTGTTGAGGGAATTCGAAATTGGAAACAAAACGTAAAATATGTTTACACTGTACACGCGGATGCGTGGTATTTGTGCTTAAAGTTATAAAATTGGTAAAACAACTTTTTTATTAATTAATGTTTTTAATTGAAAATCTATTTTTAAATAGACAAATGAATTTAATTTAAATTCTAATTAAGTGGAATTCACAAATTTACCTTTAATTTCAACAATTTTCTTTCAAAGCTAATAACCTCCCAAACATAAATAAGTTAGACTACGGCATAACCAGCACCTTTTCATTCGCGTACAATTTGCGTTTCATGTACATGTGAGGTGTTAGATTTATGCAAAGGTGACGACTCCACGCATGCATGTGGCAAGGGTAGGAAATATTAATAACAAAGTTAAACATAGCCACGCATATGGTTCATGACATTATCGCTGAATATAAAATGGATGGATAGTATGGTTTGGCATTTAATATAAATATATTATTATAAAGATGGCTTTAATACTAATATATAAAAAATGTACTATTATTTTTTTAGTGGAATAATTTATAATAGTATAATTAAATATATAATAAATAATATATTTTTATGTTAGGTATATGAATATTATTATTATAATAATATATTTTATATTATAAAAAATAAATATTATAAATTAGATGGATTATAGTATTATTATTAATTGTCAATATATAATTAATTGATTGTATGATGGTAAATATGAGAATTAATTGTTTATAATGATAATAGTATTAATTTATTATATATATATGTGTGTTATTTTATATAAAAATCTTCTTAATATATAGAGTTTGAGATTAATATATATATTTTTAAATTGTATTCATATTTATTTATATAAACTTTATATTTATTAAGAGTGGAAGTAAATAATTTTTTTTAGGTGTAAATTTTTGTTAGAGTGTAAAAGTTAGAAATATTTGCATTTCTAAAAATTTGATCTCTCTTGGTGATTAATATATAGAATTCATATGGATGTAAGTTGGTTCTCAGTGATATATATATATATATATATGGATTTAAGTTGGTTTTTGGTAGGATTACGAAACGACAAGAGAAGTGGTGGTGTCTAAAAACACCATTACTTGTGATCCGAATTGCCACAGGGACCTTTTTTACCTCGAGCATTTCTACCTTTAAATCAGCTATACTACACATGAATACTATGGGAAAAACCATGGGTTCTCTCAAACCTAGAGCTCATAAACCATTGGTAACTTTACCCAAACCACCATATTAATTTTCCCCTGTAAAACTTGACTTGAGGACATTAACCTAGTCCCAATCATTCATCAACCATCTCACATTCTCACATTCCCGCCTGAGGCTAGGACACCTATACACATACCACCCTCGTACCTACCCAAGTGGTCCATTCCATGACTCGATGACTCCATGTATCATTGCACTACATGTATGCATAATCAAAGTCTTAAGGCCTTACGATAATCTTTGCTCCTACACAACATGTATTCCTAATCAACAAGTCTTGCAACTCCCTGGGGAAATACACCTACCATGGACCAAAACCCTTAGGGTGTTCATACACCAGTGGTGTTCACACACCACTACGACTCTCATCACATGCTAGCTCCTTCACTATCCTCACACCATTGACTCGATCTCCCTTTTCTCGTCCATATGACCACTCTCTCACTACATCTCTTTCATTTTTTATACATATCTTGACTTATAATTTCTTGCTACTTCAACTCTCTCCTTATATCTTCAATCCATGGTATTTATACACGTGCTTGTTATCATTGTGCATCGTCTTCCTGGATTTTATTTTTATTGTTACATATTTACCTCCCTAATTGTTAGCCACACATGTACAACCATGATCAGTTACTTTCCAAAATAAATCACTCGCATTAGTCTACTTGCTTGGAGGCTATTAAGTTTCATTAGAATTCCAACTTTGGTCTCTATTTCGCAGGTTTGGGAGGCCTGCCACACTTGGAAACCTTTTTCTCACTATATATGTAGCTTATTCCCATCCAACTTCAATCGTCTTCTTAATATCTAGATTCTACTTAATCTCTTCTTTCGTAAACCTCCCTTTAGCAAGTTCCTTTTTCGCCTTAGCTTTTGCTTCTTCTTTCTCTTTAACTCTAATACTATTTGATTCTCTTTTGACCTCTTTCCTTTTAGCCTCAATATTTCATAGTTCATCCTATTATTTCCTGAGTATTTCCAAATATCTCTCTTTAGCATAAATCTCTTCATTCATCAATAGTAAACTCCTTACCGTTGCATCAACAAAATCCTTTCTAACCTCCTCCTTGGTGATTGATTCTTCTATCTCTAAAATGAGGTGTTTACAAATATCTCTAGTGAATTTCGCACTCTTTAGTATCATCATCTCTATTACATGGTCCACCCATACCTTAGTCTTAACTTCATTCTCTTTTTTTGATAATCTTGTTCATGTACGAGGATTTTCTTGTCCCTAACTTGGAATAATTATTTCAAACATTTCTTATTATTCTTTCACTTTACCAACACCTATGTTAACAACTAAGCTACTAGGTTAAGCCTCCTTAGCTTATGTTGAATGGAATCCATTATCAACTTATTTCATTTGCATAATGCATTAAGAAAACATTTTAGTACGATGAAATCATAATGGAATCCACACATCTCTAGCACATCAAAATTCATCCCCGGTTTTGTAATCCTACCAACCTGCATATGCAACCATGTCCCACCTCTCATCCCCCATGATATTGTTTTGGGCTTGAAATTTCTCCACCATGCCTTGATCAGTCCAAGACAAACAAAATTTCTTATGCATTCATGTTCAATCCTTTGTTCATATTTCCAGCATTATCTCCTTATTGGCCACATTGTGGGGTTTTTTTCTTATGTTGATAGATTCAATGATGTCACTTTTAATCACAACCATTCTAGGGTTTCACAATTACACAATTATGTAAGCTATGAGACCTTGGACAAAACCTTGTGTCATTTATTTATTGCTTTAAATCCACAGCCAATTGTCGTAATTTTGGTTATTTTTTGCTCCATTGACACATCTATCTCATGTGATTCTCAGGGGACACATAAACCCTTGATCTCCTGGTCATAGATCACTTTTTCTTCTTCTAGATGAGGTTGAGAATTATTATCTTCTAATGCTTCCTCAACTCTAGAAAGTTCTACAGGAAATTATTACCCTCGCCTTTAGTCATATCATTTTTTCTTTCTTTCAAATTTTGTTAATAAATAACTCCTTGAGAGTTGTTGCCTCCAAATCTAGTATATCTTGTTATGGGAGCCCACAAGAAAAGAGTTAGTCCGAGAAACAACAATATAGGGTGTGGCCCAATATCACCACAACCACTACCACCTGATAATTCATGGATTTTCACCACAATAGAGGCTTCCCTATATTAGGTTACCTAAGGATATATCTAGTTCAAAGAGTAAAGGTTACAATATAAACCTAGGAGGGATTGCTCTTCTTAAGAAAAAGGATCAGATAACACAATTAGGGAAATGCACATTCTCGAAAAGGCATATTTAGGGCACAACATGACCTATGGATTGAGAATAATTGAGGCTAATAGGATTATCTAAGATCACAAGGCCAAGATAATGATATCAATAGATGTATATGATGAAATTAGGGCACAAGAAGCCTCAAGTTGAAGCCTACGAAAAGCTAGAGCTTCTCAAAAGCACAATTTACCTAATCCAAAGGATTTCAAACCTAAAATGGATAAATTAGCCATGGGAATAAATTTATTTTGAGGAAAATACTTCACCACCATCTGTTGAACCCCTCTACACAAGAACATCTTCGACATTAATTTAAAAAGATTCCCATCCCTAGCTAGTGGCTTTCCTTAAGAGGTTAAAATTGGGTTTAGGAGAATAAGAATAAGATTTAAGGTGATTTCTCAAGTTGATTAACATTGTGTACAAGGCCCATTTCCATGACCTTGGGTTATGTACTCTATGGGATTACTAAATTAGGATAAAACAACTAAAAAATATCAAGTAGTAGGGATATTATGAAGCCATAGGTTTCCAACTATAGTTATCACTTTTATGAGGGAGAAAATTCAATGGGGAGAGATAGTTGAAATAATCCCCAATGGGATTTTAATGCACATTCCATAAGTGGGTAATGCATGCAACACGATTACCAATATTCCGTATAATAATATTCAATAATAACTTATAAAGACTAGATAGTTAACCATTGCACACAATATCCAAAAAATGAAAAAAATTATCAAATACAAGGTACATTTAAAATATATAATGCATGAAAAAATCATTTATTGCTCCAAAATGACATCTCCAAATCTAAATTATATCTCAATAATAAATTTTCCTCAATAGATCATATCTCCACAAGGTATAGGGTTCAAATTCAGTTAGGTTGATTTCTGTAACTGGGCCCAATTAGGTCACACGTGATGATGAGGATAAATTATACTATACTAGATTTATATGAGGATTTGGTATCCTAATTTGGAATAAGAATTCCCTAAAAAAATTTTTGATAACTAAATGCACTTGGGTTACAAGCCAACCCATTAGCTAACAAATAAATAAACCCAATTACCCTACATATGTGAGTTGTATCATCTTTAATTGATGATATCATGCCTAATAAAGGGTCTAAATTCCATGCCAAAGTGTGTTGTGGTGTCAAAGAGTATTTAGATTCCTGGATTATTCAACATTTTAGGATTGGACCATAAATCCACCTTAATATATTTTATGGGGTCCAAGATCCAGCTGGAATACCATCATGTGTTCTCCATGGGTCTCCCGCTGTCAAATAAGGCCTATTTTTCTCCAGTGTGAGGGCTTATACCAGTGTATAAATCCCTCCGTAGTCTATAAATGTGATACTATACTCATATAGTCTTTAAATCAGCTTAATCATGGTAGGTTGTGCCAAGGCCAGCTTGGGATCATATTAGTTCTAGCATTGTCATCACCAACAATCCTCAACAGAAGGTAAAATTTGAGCAATTTCTTAGGTCCTGGAGGTACTCTAGGACATGTGTCATATGCTAATGTTTTTAGGAGGTTGAAGTCTCCTAATGTTGCACCTCCTTAGACAAATGTGCCACTCTATGTGCCTTGGTATGTATGGAGTGGGTGCCTAAGGCCTATGTTATTGAACCATTTGCAAGAAAAGACAACATTGATTCTAGTGAAAGAAACCATCCATCAGAGACTAAGAAAAATAATGCATCTAAGTGAACCAAGTTTTAACATCAAGGGCATAGTAATACTTCAAACAAATATACGCTTTGAAAATTAGGATCGAGTTCTTGCAAAGGTGTTTTCTCCCCTTGTAGGGGTGGATAATGGTAAACCCTATTAGGTGCTTCTAGCCCCTAATTGGAAGTAACATTTCATTGGTCCACCCTTCAATTGATAGGTATTAGTATATAATAATGTGGTACTGGAGGGGATAGGAGTTCATGGTTAAGTTCCATGGTTAAATGGACTAGTTGATGGGGGTGTTTGAATCATGTGTATAGATGTGAGGAGGGAGAATTCATGGATGCATTATTTACCATCTCATCTTATATTTCCACAACTCTTGTGTTCCTTTTAATTCATCTTGATTATTCCTTGTATTACCTCTTTTAGATCAATGGTTAGAGATTTATTTATATGATGTAACAACTTTATTACCCCTTTAAGATGATTCAATTTATTGCATTGAGGTTGGGACATACAACGAATCATTTCATATGTGATAATGCATCATGTGCTCAAGAAACGATTGATGGTCATATGAGGTATGTATAACTCATGCTAGAATTTTTCCTATGTGCTAATTGTCCTGTCCATATTTTGAATTTTAATTTTATTTATTTTGTTTAATTATGGTCATGAAATGCTTTTTTATTTTCTTTTAGTCGCATCAACCCCTTAGGGAAAATTTTCGAGCCCTACTCAAGGTATCTGAACATGTCAGTGTAAAATCAACAAGAACCAATGATAGGTGTACCTAGAGAATTAAGGTGGCTTAGGGGACTTGTAATGTGGGATGAAAGATGTTAAGTATGGAATACATAATATGGAACACAATATATCAATCATGGTTTTCCAGGTGGTTTCCATCCTATAACCCAAATGGAATTAAGGGAGGTCCCATTGGGCTAGGGTCAAATATTGACCACTTGGTAAGGTGTGAGAACAATATTATGGTCAAGATCCATCAATATTCTAGATCATCCATCATCCTTACTAAATTCCCAAAAAAATAATTATAAGCACCAGAATACAAAGTTATCAAAGTAAATTTTGAATAGAATCCTTCCTTCATCCAAGTATCAATGTTAAATTAGTGAGAGGAACATGGTTTATGCGAGTGGTGGTGGCACATGACATATCATCATCTAATGGTGGTTTGGAAGGGCTTTTGGTTGTCGCGATGACCGACTAGCTGTCAAATGTAGGAGAAAAATATACTTATATGGGGTTACCCATTTTGTTGGGTAACATCTGGCTCCATTTCAGCGACATGAGCTCATTTTACAGTGCATGATCCATATGATAAAATGGGGATTTGTGAGAACTCTTGTAATCCTTGGGCTCGTAGAATTGTAGCCTGCACATCTAATTCAACTTGTTTGGTAGCATGTGCACTAGGTGTAGGGTATCACCCATGTTTTATATGATGATACAAAAGAATCCATATCGAAAAAAGAAGAAATGTTCTAAATGAAATATAATATAATATGGAGAAATTATATGAGAATGCAATATTTTAGGATGTTCAAGTATAATGAAATGTAACTAACTATGATGCATTATTAAATCAATTTCCATCAAACAAAGTTAGTTGGCTCCCTTTTACTAGTGAGGGTAAAAGTTCACCATCAAATTTTGCAATATAAAAATACCCCATACCCACTTTTCCACGGATCCTAATAGGAATAGGGTGTTTATCAATCAAATTGAGATCACCAACTTGGTATTCACTTTTCAGTAGTTGGTCCTATTGCTTCTTGATGATGGTGTATCATTTGCTAGAATAATATAAGTGATATACATATTGAGAAATGGGAGGATTGATTAAATTTGGAAACCCTCTAGAATGGTGTTCGCTCACATTCTTATGACTTATTTCCTTGCTAATGGGTGCAGGGAATGGGAAGGGTTCAATAGCTTCAACATAATCATGCATTTATGGTTCCCCATTAGGGGAATTTTGAGGTCTAAAATGGGCCTCCTAAGGAAATTATAAAATAATAGTGGAAAAAATAAAATAAAATTTGATGACATCATCAAATTTTAGAGGGAAAAAAAGGAAAAATTGCTTTTTCAACTCATATTTTCAACTTATCTCCCAAATTGTTTACTCAAATTTCATGTGAGAGTACTAGTTGGATGTAAAATTTGATTCCTCATCCAAGGAGTACCCATGTTGCATACTTCCGATGGACCCTACTACACGAAAAATGAGAAATACATGAAAAATGTTATTGCAATCACGTTTTTTAATGTATTTCTCATTTTTCACGTAGTAGGGTCCATCGAAAGTATGAAACATGGGTACTCCTTGGATGAGGAATTAAATTTTTCACCCAACAAGTACTCTCACTTGAAATTTGGGTAAAAATTTTGGGAGATAAGTTGAAAATACGACTTGAAATTTTTTTTTTTTTAATTTTTTATTATTTTTTAATATTTTTACGCTTTTACATAAAAAATGGTGAATCATATCCCATGGTTGACATCATCATTTAGATCCTATTATTTCTCATAAAGTTTATTTTGGTTGTACATTTTTCTTAGGAGACCCATTTTAGACCTCAAAATCCTCTTAATGCTATACAGGAAAAATGATGTCCCATCAGAAGTAGGAATGGTGGAATATGGTAAATCCATTTGTAATTGGAAGCCTATCAAGGCACACCACTTTATAATAACATACCCTAGGCATCAGGCACATCAATGACTAAAATATGCATTAGCATAGATGTATCCATGTTTGATACCAAAGACACCTTTACATATTTAATAAGACCATATATGGGTACAGACTTGGAATAAAAAATGCACACATTTTTTTAAGGCCTAGCGATGTCCATTTCTAACTGATGGATGAGCTTTAAGGGCATATAATTTTCTTAAGCATCAAAATCAAACATACAATTATGTAGTATAAGGTTATTGATCATTGGGGACAACAAAAAAGGCTCATGACCTTCATTCTTCCTATCGAAATACATGTTTTGTAGGATGACAAAGGGGTCCTTAGCTCTTCATCAAAGTCAATATTCTTCCTAATTTTACTCCTTTGAGCACGAATCTTTGCAATATCCAAAAGCGGAACTTTCACACTTACCCTAGAGAACACATTAGTCATATCCACATCTAATCCAACATCAATGTATGGAGGTTTTAAATTAGTCTTATTTTATGTTTATATTTGATACTTATCCCTCTCTTGGGGTGCAGTTCTAGAACTATAGCTTTCTTGGCCCTGGTCATCGTTTATTCTAGAATATTGCAAACCTTTGTGTTTATTTGTGGTATCATAGGATGTGCTCTGAGTCTCAAATTTTGTGTATAGGCTTAGACACATGCATTACAAATAACCCATAAATTGTTTTGGGAAATTCCACCTAGAAACAATTTTATTTGATAAATTAATTATTTTTAATGAGGGCCCTAAGTCTAACTTAGGAAATTAAAATAATTAATGAGTATTAATGTAAACTATGGGTGAAGCTTCTAGAAAAGCAGATCAAGTCTAAATGTAATCTTAGTCGTTTATTTGAGGTCTAATCTCGGTCATTGAAGTCTCAACGATAAGACTATAAAGGAAGGCTTGAGGGTCATTTGTAAAATACATCGAAACGATCAAGTGATCAAATTTTTTGAAGTGAGCAGTGCTCAAGAAGAGAACCGAATCTAAGTGATTCTTCATTGCATAGAGGGATAGAGACAATATCCAGAGATAAATGTTTCTCAGCCGGAGAATCATCAATAGAGAAGGGTAGAGAGAGATCCAATAGCTCCAGTGCAGATCCAAAGAGGTTGACGCAAAGCCATGTAGAGCTACGCAGGGTTACACAAAGGCTGCGCAGAGGGCCAAAGGAAATTTGAAGGTTTTGTTGAAAGGTAAATTTCAGAAGCCAGAAATCAAGGCGTGAGAACAGGAGGCAGATATCGAAATTTATGAGTATATCGATTCACAAGTTGAGTGATGCAGTGCCCATAATGGTTGACACTAGGAGTGTGCAGTGACTATGCAGAGGCAGTGTAGAGCCTTCTAGAGGCACATCATTCAGTGGTCGGATTAGCCGATATTTCTAGTGAGAGAGTGAGGTAACGTCCCTAATCATTATGTCATTCATATTCTATGTAACTTAATTTTCTGGAGTGACATTCAAGGCTATATTCATAATTTATTGCTTCTTAATAATAAAACCCTCAGATCTATTGCACTGGTTTTCCCGCATTGGGATTTTCTAGGGAAATTAGTTCAAAAACAACGATATCCTATGTGTGTTATTTATTTTGCTCAATTTCATATATTCACATATAAATTAAGTAAGTGAAGGTTGCTTCACTAATTGCTTCAATTTTTTTCAGAAGTAATCTACAAAAGAACTTGTTAAATGTAATTTACAAGTAGGAGAAGTAATTCAATTTGTTGCAGTAGGATTCAAGATCTAGGACTTGGAATATTCACATGGTATCATAGAATTGATTATGGAGTGGGAAGAGTAGATCCAACGCTGAGACAAATACTGAAGAGATGCACAAAAAAACAAATCAAATCCCCAGAGCGATTTTGTAGTCCAGGCCAAAAGTGTTTCCGGGAAGGTCTCTCTCTGAGTGTGTCGACAGAGAGGAAGGGCTTCCAGATCGGAATTTTGTCGAGCCAGAGGGAGCAGTGCAGAGCTGGTGGGACCCAATTTTATGCAAGAATAATTTTGTTTTGCTGGGCAGAAAATTTTCATAAAAGGAAGAAGCAACACAGTGAGGGAATTTTCCTCCTCAGGAAGTTCCTAGTCAAGGAATTTCAATTTTCCAAGATCTGAGCAGTAGATCTAGGCACTAGATCTACAAAATCTAGAAGGAGTGCGTAAGAATGTCCATTGTTTCGTAGAGGGGTAAGAAAAGGAGCATATTGTTACACAATAATTTTTCACCATGCTCACTTCCCATCCTTGATCTTGAACTGCCTCGTGACAGACCATGTGAAATGTGTCCACCATGGAAAAATATGTAAAGACATCCATTGAAGACTCAAAGAAAACTGCCTTGGAAGATTACGTGGTCAAAACCCTGGTTTTTTTGGTCAATGCATTTTCTATTTTCATGCCCGCGCTGATGTCAAGTTAACAGCTCTAGCTTAGTTCTGCAAGTGCCCTTATTTCTTGGAAAACTGTGTTGATCCCTTTCTGGAAGTGTTTCCTCAAATGGAGGAGAAGCTTCGGCCTCTAGAAGTTCCAGGGTGGCGAGTTGGATTTTAAACGGTGGTGATAGAGTAGAGCTCTATGATTTTAGAGCTTTGATATCATCTATGGGTGTTTATCCCTTAGAAAGTGGACCTTCCTCCTCCTTTCATGGGCTCCCAACCTATTCTCCCTTCCTATAAATTTGTCCCCATCCTTCCACTACTGGTTTTTCATTGTTGGGCTAGTCTGAACTCTTGTTCCCTTCACATTCATGCACTGTGGTAACGATTAAGTTTTTTAGGAGAAGGAATGCTTTAGAGCTTTGGTTAAGGACTCGGATTTTCACCAAAGGGATGCCTCCAACATCAAGGCCTGGGTTGTAAGATCTTCCTTTCATATTTATCAATAAAACATCTAATGTTTTCTTTCTATATTTGTCTAATATTTTATGAAAATATTCTGGTACTCCTTAATCTGCTAAATAGCTAATGTTTAATGATTATTATGTATTGTATTACGTTTTTTTGCCTCTTGATCATTCGCAGGTATTCGCATGCCACTAGTATCAAGGAGCCTAAAAGGATCGTGGATAAAGTTCATCATCAACGGGTTTGAACAGAGCATCAGGGAAAAGGTACTTCTTTCTCTTTTCTTGTCGCATTTTGAATATTATCTAAGAAATATTTGCATTAGAAAGTATATCAAGTTGCTAGACCCACTCTAGGGCTAGAGAGATCGCCTCTGTCTGCAGAGGGGATTTATCTTGACAACAGAATTGGTGACTATACTAGGGAGCTTAGCCTCTTAGCCTTCCTTTCCCAGATTAATCTTGGATCAGTTTGACCAATCACTGAAATCTAAGCTTGCTTAGGTCTCTCTTAGTTTGCATAGGGTTTGATAGTCATTTTATTGTGTGAGGTTTGGTTTTGGTGTGAAACTCCTTTTTATTTTTCCTTGTTTTTAGTGACCAATGTGTTTTCTGTTTTCACAATATCGCTGCCAACACTATTCTATATAGCACAGATGCACGTATTTGTCTTTCAACACCCTTATGCTTATCACAAAAGTGTTTATCTCAAACCTAGGAAAAGTTAGGGTTTCCCCTTGTTTTTCCATTGTGTCTTGGCCCCTAAAGAATGTCTATAGAGTCTTAGTGACCTCCTCCCTATGTGTTTGAATTGTTTTTCTTCTTTGAATGAGCATTTTTGTCTCTTTGACTCATTTGTGACTTGGTAGATTTCTGACCACTTCAAACAAATTTTGTCACATTTCTTCTCACTTGGTTTGAAGTAGTTTGTCATATGCACTAGTCATCACTGCATTGCTGATCTTACCTTCAACTTAGTGTCAAACATAGGATAAAAAATTGTTTGATTCACGAGTCTAGAAGAGTGTGTCTTTTTCCAAATTCAAAATAAATTGAAAGTGATTTTCATTTTAGTTTTTTATTTGGATTGTCTTTATTGCTTTGAAAAAAAGGAGTGAAAATCATTTCGTTCATGTATTTTTAAAGCGATTTTGATTTCCATTCGATTGAAAGAAAAGTGAAAAGTGTTGTTTTTTCATTTATTCATTCATTTTACTTTTGATTGGATTTCAATGTAAAAAGTAAAAAAAAAAAGTATCATTTTATGCATCTTAGTGGGAAAGATAATTGTTTTCATTTTTCAATAAGTTGCATTTTCGGGAAAAGTTAATTCGATTGGAAAAAAATGCATTTCGTATTTTTGAACTAGTTTTAGGGGGGAATCATTGTTTGCTGCATTGATTTCACTTTGGTTTGCATCTCTTCCCTAAATAGTTTAGACTTAATTGAAATAAATATATTTATTTTTTCATTCAGCCTGCATCATAGGATTCAGGTGACATCAATTTTGAGCCAGAAACTTAAACTTAACTCAAGATCAACATTAAAATTTAGCCAATTTACCTTAAGGAGCATTTGGAACTAACAAGAAAATTTAGAGGTCTAGGCCAGAACACGCCAGAGACGTGTTCTGGCGTCGTAAAACATAGGAGTTGTCGCTAATGGCTTGTATTACATCCCGTGGGTGATACATCGTCCCACGTATGGAAGTATATTGATGTATTATAAGTATATTTGGGGTGCTCTCATCTAACTATTACGTATTAGACTACACAACTATGGGCTGGACTCCCACGTACTATCGCGTATATTTGGGGAAACACTATTAGGTTGCAATCCTTGCATAGGTAATTGAGTCAACCACCTTGTAAACGTGATACATCGAACACAACATTCAGAGAGATCAATTGTATTACGTTAAGTTCTTGGGCATTTTTTCTAGCATTTATCACCAAGGTGTATATTACAGTTCATGAATACTTGGTAAAACTTTATCCCTAGTATACCCTTTTGGATTTAATTTTTGTTAATTCTAAAACTAATTTCCTACGAAAAAATCTTACCTGTGCAGTTCTCCAGCCTCATCATTTCTTGGTACATTGTGGATTTTTGATTTTTTCACCACTTCCTTCTTTGATCTTGTACTGAAAGGTCATTGTGGCTGAATCGTTGAATTCACCTCGTCCCTCCTCCGAAGGATCTAAAGAACCTCCTTCTGAGGTCCCCCAATTTTCAGTTAGACCCCTTCAAGCTCAAGGTGTCGAACTCGGGATTGTCATAAGTGTACAACCCATTTCATCTTGATCATCACCTGATGATTCTCCTTGGACGACATTGGAAGACTCTGAGTGAGAAATCTCGGAACCATCTGCACAGTTCACGGTCTTTCCTGAAAATCCACTCTTTGATATGATTGTGGTCTCGCCTCAATAAGCTTATAGTCCTTTTTATCAACCCAAAGGTCCCCTTCCCACTTCTCCAATAGCATCTCTCTCTATTGTCTGTCACTTATTTCCTTATGAAATTGCATCCAATGCTGATGATGTCCCATTCATGAGTGCTCCTCAGAGTACTCTATAGGAAACCACTATCACCTATATCTTGGAAGCTTCCTCATTTGTATTTCCCTCTAAAGGAAAACATTTCGGCTCCACACCTCACTATTCAGGAAATGGGACTGAAATATCCTTTAGTAAAGTTTCATATCCACTTCCACAAGGATATACCTCTTTGGGGAATCTTATTTTCAGAGTTTCTGGAACCACATCTTTATTTCAGGATCTCGTTTGGTCTCCCCTATCTTCCGACCCATTCATTTCGAAAGTGGCTGCCACGTCTCAACCTGTTGTTCGACCTATAGTCACTATTGGTAAAATGACTATTTCGATAGGATCCTCTACCCCATTCTCGCCATCTATGATTACTGCGGTGTCACCATTGAGTGAAAAATCTACAATATCATTTATGTCTCAGGGGAGATATAATCCTCTTTATGTACCTCCCCTCTCATGTAGGGGGGCACTGAACTCTGGCCCCATTCCTGGGGCGGGACAACCTAATGCTAGTCTAAGTGGGACATGGTCTTCATAACCGATGAACACTATCATAGGCACCATTCCTTCGAGTGGTCAACCTACCTCAGCTGCATTAGTCTTTCACCAACCCCACACTCAGTATTCTGAGGTTCACCAGGCTCTTTGACAACCGAACGTACCATATTTGTATGTTTAGCAACCTAACATCCCTCATCAATTTGCTCAATAGAAGAATTTACAATATCAGTATGTTCCTCGATGAAGCGCCTCTCAGCAGTATGTCCAACAACCCTAGCTTCCCGCAGGTCCTATTGTGACTAACCCTTAATTTGGTCCTTACACCCAAACTAGTCTGAATCTCCCTCTGGGTCAACCTGGCACTCGGTACCAGTCACTTACTCATGGTCAGTAAATATAGGCCCAATTGGGACCTTAGGCTGGACCCTACGTTCAGCAAGGACCATAGGCTGCACCCCATGTTGAGAAGGGACCAAAGGCTGGACCTCATTTTTAGCAAGGACCTCACCCTGGACCCTATATCCAGCAAGGTCTACAACCTCAAATATAGCAGGGGATTTATCAACACCCCTAGCAAGGTCCCTCTGTTCGGGAGGAGCTGGAGCAAGGTCCTCACCATAAATGGGAGAAATATGCGTATCCAAGACAAAATCTGTCCTATTAGGGGAAGAATTTGTATTAGCCAAGTTGGAAACCCCGACCTTTTTCTCCTCATCATCTTCCCCTGCCATTTTTGGCTTCGGTGGAACTATCAGATGTGTCAAAGCTTACAAATTACCCTGTCCAATACCAGTTGCATTGGCCATCAGTTCCGACCAAAATCCCTGCAGATTGTCCTAAATTTGAAGGCAAGTCCAGGGAAGACCCCCAAACCCATGTCATGACGTACCACTTTTGGTTCTCTTCTAACTCTTGGGTCGACGATTCAATTCGTCTTCATATTTTCTAGTGTACTCTGATCAGTACTACGACCAAGCGATATATTGAGCTCCCTCGAGGTATTTTATTTGATTTCAACTCTTTGGCTATGACTTTCCTCACTCACTTCTAGTTATCTGTCCGGTATGAAACTGCCACCAACCTCCTCACCTCATTGAAGAAGTCAACTGCTACTCACATTTCGGACCACATTCAAGAATGGTGGTTTTTCGTCGCCTCATAAAATTTGATATCCCTAATCAGGTGTTGACTGAATGGTTTACGAAATCATTTATTCCCGAGATTGCTAAAGATCTTGCCATGGGTGGATGTATCATGGAAGAGGTAGTCATTGCAAGAGCCCAATACCTTAATTCAGTTTATTCCCAATCTAGAAATCTATACGAGTTCTTGCTTGACATGTCATGACCTTATATCCATCATCATCTCAGTCTCCTACTATGTCTCCGGTTGATGACATTATCGGGGCAAGCGCTCATGACGATAGTAGTGCACATAAAGCTTCTTCGAAGTCTAAATCCACTATTGCCACTACACCCTCCACTCCTTCCAGTAACTAGAAGAATCCTAGTAAAACCTCTGAGGTAAACTCTATCTAATATACCGCAGCAGACAAATCCTAGAAAGGTAAGGAAAGGGGAGAAGGAAAATCAAAATCCAACAACCTTAAACAAGATTCAAAAAAGTCATCTACTGAAGATTATTCTACGTGAAAGCCTAAATATCCTTGTCTAATATGTCTGGAAATGCTCAAGTTTTCATGGCTTGCACAGAATCTATCTCCATTACCACAATATCAAAAGACTACCCCAATCCATCTAAGGCTCATATGGAACCGGAAGTCACCGATCACCCTTCCTTTTCCAAGACTACTACTTTTGGTTCTCTCCAGATTGAGAGACATAGTAGTGACATTAGAGAACTTTTGAGGTCTAAAATGGGCCTTCTAAGGAAAATGTAAAACCAAAATAAAGTTTATAAGAACCAATAGGATTCAATATGATGATGTCAACCATGGGGGATGATTCACCATTTTTGGGTTAAAAAGTAAACAAATTAAAAAATAATAAAATAATAAAACTGCTTTTTCAACTTCTATTTTCAACTTATCTCCCTAAGGGTTTACCCAAATTTTGAGTGGAAGTACTCGTTGGATGCAAAATTTAATTCTTCATCCAATGAGTACCCATGTTGAATACTTTTGATGGACCCAACTACACAAAAAATGAGAAATACATGAAAAAACGTGATTGCAATCGTGCTTTTCAAGAATTTTTCTTTTTTCGTGTAGTAGGGTTCATAAAAAGTATGCAACATGGGTACTCCTTGGATGAGGAATCAAATTCTGCATCCAATGAGTGTTCCCGCTTCAAATTTGAGAAAAACCATATGGGGATAAGTTGAAAATTTGAGTTGAAAAAGTAGTTTTTTTATTTTTTTCCCTCTAAAATTTGATGATGTAATGAAATATTATTTTATTATTTCCACTATTATTTTATAATTTCCTTAGGATTCCCATTTTATACCTCAAAACTCCCCTAATGATCCATTTTCTAACCACCCTCAAAAGGTGTTCTTCGAAAATCATCTTATAATCCCAATGCGAGAGTTGCGCAACACTACAATATTATAGAAGATCTAGATCAAGCGCCTTCCATGATGTCGGCTTTGGAGGTCCTTCTATAGCATCCATTACAATGGAAGGAACTAATTTCCACTATTGGAGGGATTGATCCCGTAGAGTCCAATCTTATTACTTTAGATCTTGAGAACTTCGTTCCTCGCCTCCCATCTCAGGTGGCTTTTCTAATTCAAGTTACCATTATAGGAAAAACCATTCATAGGATTGTTGTTGACGAAGGCGTTCCTACCTGCATCATGTATATCGCATGTTGGAAAGCCATTGACTCTCCTCCATTGAGTCAGTCCTCGAATAATTTGAAAGCTTTCGAATTTAGAGTTTCTTGGCCATATGGTATTCTAAAATCATTTCCCATACTATTCGAGAGAAAATTTGTAAATTTAGAAGTTGAGGTGTTAGGCACCAGCTTGAATTATAATCACCTTCCTAAATGCCCCTCTGTTTTCCTCATCAGGGAAAAATCATGACTGTCGATCAGTTAGATTTCTTTTCCTCTGATTCTTCAATAGGAAACATTCCATATGTTTGGAATACCACTACCCCCTATGAGAACATCAGGTTGGATCTATTCAAAGACTCGTCCCTTATGGGAATTTTTCCTCTCCCGCCTCTAAATGTCGCCACTATCAATATGATATTTTCTAGTCACGATCCATGGATGTTTCCCAAGATCGTCAAGTTTGAAAGTTTTGGTGACGTTATGCCTTTGAGCCCTACTAAACAAATGTATCAAAGTATTCCCATGGCTTTTGAGGCTGTATCTGGAACCAATGAATGATTGGTTTCTTCTCTGGACACTTATGCACAGTCTCCCTAGTTTGGTTCTTGGGAATCTCATGATCCCTTGAATGAGACTTTCACCACCGACAAAAGTATCGTGCAGGTAATGTCTCTCGAAGAAACCCCATGGGATGATGGAAATCATCGTTCCTCGTTTCTCACAACCCTAGGTGACATATCCGCCTGTTTATAATCCCATGCTTCGTCTATACCAACTAGCCCACTTCAAAATCCTATCTTTATTCATGAAGTGTTTTCTGAAGGGACCATGGGAAATATTTCTCCAACCATTCTAATCGACATCTATGTCAAGCCAGTGATTGTCGAGCATGTTTTTTTCTAGGTTTCTTGTTCTCCCCATGAGCTCAATATCCACACTACTTTCCTCAAAAACCATGCCCCACCCACTCCCTTCGACCATGTTCTTACCGTTTGGTCCATTACCCATGGGGGAATTATTTCCATGCTTCGTAACCCTTACTCGGCAAGGGGGCATGGGCACTTCACTGCTACTGTGAATTTTCTCACAAAATTGGCCAAGGTAATGCTTGCACGCAATATTAACGGTAGAACCGTGGGTTTATTTATGTTAACCATGACATAAATCAATCATCTAAGTTCATTGTTGAACTCTGTCTAGGGAAGTATTACACCTAATCATGAGTGTGATACTTTGTACATTAGTGTTTTATTCATTTGTGTGCTTTGATTGGATTTTTGGTGTGATTTTTTGCTTTGCATACATGTTTCCTCTGCTTATATTGTGTTCCACTTGGTTTTAAGATGTCATCGAATCATTACGTTGCTTTTTTTGATGGCGTTTGTCGTAGCACACAGAACCTGTCTTCCGTAGCATGGGCACTCTTTGTCCCTGATGGCGAGTTGATTAATTTACAAGGTATTTGTTTGGGTTGAACAACTAACAATATTGCCGAATATAGTGGGCTTATTGAGCTATTATCGGATGCTATTGATATCGGAATTAGATATTTGGTTGTTAAAGTAGACTCACAAGTGTTTGTATTACAGTTAAATGGCCATTATTGTGTGCGAAATCCTCAAATTTTACGTATGTATTTGTGTGTTCGATTATTGGAAAGACATTTTGATTTTATTACATATCAACTTATTCTGAGGCATTTAAACACATTAACAGATACATTAGAAAATCATGTATTAGATATAAATCTACGCAACATGTAAAAACCAACACATCATTATGATACACAAGTAGTTTAGAAACATGCATGTGTGTGTGTGTGTGTGTGTGTGTATATATATATATATATATGTATATATATATCAGGTCTGTCTAGTGTGCTACATGAAAATCTCAAAAAATATGTGTGTGACAAAAATGGCTCTTTGAGCCTACATCAGTACAAAAATGTAAAAACAGGGCTTCTATCCGCTCACATGGTGCTCGTGATAGCAGGTGACTGCTCGAATCACTCGCTAGATTAAAGGACACAGTCTACCTAGAACCCCGACCGTATGCCTCTGAAAGCAAAGAGGAATATTATTGAAGGTAGCATACTCTATGATGCTTCTCCTAAGGCCTACCAAGTTCCGCTCTAACTCGGCTAATGGGTCTGCTCCCTCCTCATAAGGGACATCCTCCACCGGGCGGGCTACCCTCCTCGTGATCGGTGACATATCTGGCAGTCTCTAAGGACCCATATCTATAAAAACATCATAATTTTAAGTCTCATAATACATAGCAAAAACATTCAAAAAGTAAAAAATTTAAATTTTTTTTTTTACCTACATCATTCCATTGTGTGCCGGTGGAATGGGTAGATCTGGATTTCCCCTGAAATCAATGCCTGTGTATGCATAGTCCTCAACCATGATGAGTTGACGACGCAGCCAGCTGAAAAATGATGTAGGGAAATGCATCTGCTCACCCTCACCCTGACGGGGCATGATCTCACACCACCTCATCAGTCTTGAGTCCCTCGAGCTAGATCATGGATCTCCAGGCGCTGATACTAGAAAATAGGTACTCTCTCGAATTGAAAGGTCACCAAAATGGACCCGTACCCAAATGGTTTCAGCCGACCTGTTTTTCACTTGGTCAATTGGCTTTTCATGTTGGCCAATAACCCCTCACACCAGTTGAACATACTAGGGACCAGAAAATCCACCGCGTACTGGAATTTGGATTTTTTTTCCTCATGCAACGCCTCAGCTCCCACCACTCGAGTCATGCAAAGAAGGATTGTATGCAAGGGAAGGGAATCTGATAGAGGATATCTCTATCTTCTCACTCTCAATTTTTCGAGCCCTGAGACAGTGTCTCTAGATGAGCATACTAGTACTCTCACCCCCTGCGCAAGCTCTAGAGAGTTGGATTCTCCCTTCTCTCCTGGATAAGCTTGTGATGAGATAGATTTCCATGACATCTAATTCTAGTTCCTAGTCCCCAATGATGAATATTTGACGATCCACGTCCCATAGTCCAATATAATACTGGAGCAGATCCAACTGAGCTCTCAACCCTAATGTCTGAAATAACTTCAGTAATCCGCAATTACGCAATGTATTGTCGCAGTTGTGGTCTTGAAGTGCTTGGTGGTCTTCCACCTCATGGCCTCGTTATTTCCATTCGATGACCGTCTCTATTGAAATTACCTTCAAAGCATGTTCAAAAGACATTTTAGGAGATTTCATTGGAGTAGTTTTTGAAATCACCCATTGGAAATGGGTAGATTTTTCATTTCAAAATATTTCCCATGGTAAGCGCGACAGTCTGAATTAATTCGCCGTTGGTGGTGCACTACCCTAACAGGCCAAGCGTGACCAATGCCGGTCCGATGGATCAAACCTGCACTGGCCGCGAGAGATTTTGAGGTTTTAAATCCTCCCCCCATCTCTCAATTTCTAAAGTTAAATACTAAAATAATGGAATGAAAATGAAGAGGAGGATTTAAGCTCCTACTTGGCGTTGACGGATCACTAAATGATGTCTTGGATCGGCTACACCAATGATCTGAAGTTCGGAGGGAAAGTGGGTAAAATGCACTTCTCCAATTTACTCAAAATTGAAAGGTGAAAGTGAATTTAATTTTTGTCTATTTATAGAATTTTAAAATATTTTTGCCATTATTTTATTATTTTTCTCCGATATCAGTGATGTTTGCCATTTTTTTGTGCAGTAATAGGACATTTACACTATTGGTGATTATTTCTGATGCAAATGATTTTTATTTTATCTCTTTTTCGGACTCAGTAAACATAAACGAAAAAGGAACCCCCTGGAGTCAACTTTCAGCTCTTTTCTGACTCTCGAAAAATGAAAATATTGTCAATTAATTTTCATTTCGAACTTATTAAAGTAAATGAATTGATGCAATCTCATTATACCCTTACCCCTTTTTTCGGGCTGAGATTTACTATTTATGAAAAAGGAATACCTTGATTGAACATGGTCAAGACGTTCTCTCATATATTGTTTTCTACATTTTCGAATTTGCAAGATGATTTATGAAAAGTGACATGATGGAGTTTTCTTTTTGTTTCTTTTCAAACTCCTTAAACATGAAAATTTACCGAGTTCCCCATCGTTGGACTCGTTAAAATATTAAACGAAGAAATACTTGTCACCATGATGAAATTGAGTTTCTCCTTCCTAGGGCTCGTTAAATTACTAGGATGGATTCATTCGAAGAATGAAATTACACACTCAAATTTTTTTATCCTCTTCATGCTGGCTATAAAAAATAAATAGGTACTCGTTAGCAATAATGGGGGGAAATTGAAAGTGAACATCCTATGTGTACTTTGGGCAACTTGTTGCTCTTGAACATGACACTCATCTGCAGTTTGTGTCGAGTTTGGGAAGTCCATTTTCCTCCTATTCAATCATCATTTCTGTCATCATGATCTCTGATCCCATTTGATTCAAATGCTGCCACAGTCTGGAGTCGCGTCGCAAATATGTTTAAGAGAATTCCTTTATTTCAAACATCCTTTTCTTATCTAACCTCCTCTGTTACAATCCGGAATCACTCCTATCATCTTGAGATATCTGTTTTTTCGTGTCGATGATGTGGGAATCATTATGGCCCTCCTTCAACGAATCACTTCCTATCAAATTCAGCTCATTATTCAGGAAGGTGGTTTAGAAACTTATTTTCAGTACCTTGGAGCTTGCAAGCCTCAATGGCAAGTTCTTCGTGTTCGATGAGAGGTTCACATCATTGACCTTTGATTTAATGATTCTGCAAGTGTTCAACTTCACAACATTCCTTCGCACTTGTAGATTGTGTTTTTGTACCTTGAGGTCCATCGTCATTATTGGTGGTTTCTCTCGTGCATGTTAATATTTTTTATCATTGACCGGTAATCAGGTGGTTTCTACGATGTTCGACACCAGCACACCTATTTTCATGGCTAGATTCGTACATTGAGTTGATTGAGATCGCACTAAAGACGCGAGGTCACATCTTATTTTGGATCCAGGCTACTGGTAGTTATTGATTATTCATGATTGTATACATGATCCTATCTATATGGATGGTTGCATCTATGCTGCAGATCCATTTCTGTGATCTCTTTAAACGGATGGTTGTGACCATCCCATGGGTTAATGTATTATTTGATTCCTAGTGAAGAGTTATGTGGTTAGGAATATTCATACCAGATATGTCATATATTGTAATATGTTTGATTTGGTAGGTTTCATGGCAGTGATTTGAGTTCTTTTCCTTGGATCATAAAGCATTTTAGCCATCACACCCCGTTCTGACTTCATGCTTTAGGGGGAATCTATTACATAGTAATTTTTCACCATGCTCAATTCCCATCCTTGATCCTGAAGTGCCCTATGATAGACTCTGTGCAATGTTTCCACCATGGAAAAATATGTAAATACATCCCCTATAGACTCAAAGAAAATTTCCTTGGAAGATTACTTGGTCAAAACCCTAGTTTTTTGGGTCAATGCATTTTCTAGTTTCATCTCTGTGCTAATTTCAAGTTGAAAGTTCTAGATTAGCGCTACCATCGCCCTTATTTCTAGGAAAACTGTGTTGATCCCTTTCTGGTAGTGTTTCCTCAAATGGAGGAGAAACTTTGACCTCTAGAAGTTCCAAGGCATCGAGTTAGTTGTTAAACAGTGGTGATAGAGTCGAGCTCTATGATTTTAGAGCTTTTATCTCATCCATGGGGGTTTTTCCCTTAGAAAGTGGACCTTCCTCCTCTTTTCATGGGCTCCCAACCTATTCTCCCTTCCTATAAATTGGTCCCCATCCTTTCACTACTGGTTTTCCATTGTTGGGTTGGTCTAAACTCTTGTTCCCTTTACATTCTTGCACTGTGATTATGCCTAAGTTGTTCGGTAGAAGGAATGCTTTAGAGCTTCGATGAAGGACTCGTGTTTTCACCAAAGGGAGGCCTCCAACATCAAGGCCTGGGTTGTAAGCTTTTCCTTTCATATTTATCAATAAAAAATATGCTTTTTTCTTTTTATATTTTCCTAAGATTTTATGCAAATATTCTGGTACTCCTTGATCTGCCAGATAGGTAATTTTTAATTATTATCATGTATTAGATTACGTTTTCTGTTGTCTCTTCATCATCCACAAGTATTCGCATGCCACCAGTAGCAAGGAGTGAGCCTAAAAGGATCGTGAATCAAGGTCATCATCAACGGGTTCAAACATACCATCAGGGAAAAGGTAAGTTTCTATCTCTTTTCTTGATGCACTTTAAATATTAGCTAAGAAAAATTTTCATTAGAAATTATCTCAATTTGATAGACCCACTCTAGGGCTACAGAGATCGCATCTGTCCGTAGAGGGGATTTATCTTGACAACACATATTCGAAATTATTAACAGCCATGGCAGCTCACGGGCTTAGAGATCAAGACAAGTTGGAGGGAGCCTCCAACTGTGTGATCTGGAAGGCAAGAATCACGTGCCTTCTAGATGAGTACGACCTCAATATTTTCATGATGAATATGGTAGTTTTCCCTGCAAATCCAGATCTGCTGAAGAAGTACATGGTTGATATGGTGAAATCCAAAAGGCTGCTCCCTGATGGATTCAAATATCATATTGTGTCCCATATATATGGCATCGACACAGCTAGGCAGATGTAGGAAGCCTTAGTAGCGTCGTATGAAGGATCTTCGGAGAAGTGGAATATTTACTTAGAGCATAAATTGAGGATGATGTAGATGTAGAAAGGGGAGTTTATTGTTCAGTTCCTGTCAAAACTTCAGGAAATACATGATCAGCTAGAAGCAGTGGGGTTTACTCCTTCTTCTACAACAATGGTGATATTGGCTCTTAACGTAGTCTATGAAGGATGGCAACTGTTTTCCTATAAAATCCTAGGTAGAGCAACCTTGTCGGGCTAGGAAGAGATGTGGGATTCTCTTCTGCAAGAAGAGATAAGGAGGGACCTTGTTAGGAGTAAAATTGACGACAACAGTGGTAGTGGATCGAAGATGAAGCAAGAGGAGGAATAAAATACAACCCTCACATCAAAATGGAAACAATAGTAGTGGAGACGTATGAAATACGTCTTGGAGATAAAGTGCTTCAGGTGTGGTGAACTTGGTCACAATACTACCCACTGTCTTTTGAAGAAAAAGGACAATGATGAGAAGCACGATCGAAAGGCTGTGACCGTGAATATTGATGATGATGAGTACGCCATGAGTGCACATGCATCTCCAGGAGGAAGATGGGGTGGCATTGAGAAGTAAGTTTGAAAGAACTTCAGTTAGGCAGGATCCTTGAGGAGTCCAGATCTTGGATTATAACCTTGCTATGGGTGCCTGACATCAACAGTAGAAGGCTATATCAAGTTTCATTCAGTGGAGAGGAGTGCAGAAATGACATATGCAGTGGTTAGCAACACTAAATCTGAGCAGCGCAGATCATAGTTGCAACAACGTAGAGGGAGGTAGTGTAGAGTAGCAGCAGTGCAGTGCTTCATCGAGAGAGCATGGGACTAGCAGTCGTCATAGTTTTGGCATCCAGATTCATCCTGAACACTTGTTGAGATTCTTGGATGATTTCAGTTGCTTCTCTCAGTAGTTGAGTTGCAGTGCAGTGTTAGAAATTTCAGTGCTAGCAGCAGATGAAAAATTTGAGAGGAAATTGTAGTACATATGTAGTGTTGATCATGGTAGGGTCAACAACAATAAAATGAAACATCAACACGGTGATTTATGGGCAGCATGTCAGACATCAACAACGCAGAGGGAGATACTTCAGAGTCAATGCAGTGTGGATTAGGGAATATTTTCTAGAGCACTTTCCTCACTAAGAAAAAAACGATTTTTGGTAGCATCAGATGTACTCAAATATCAATTTTTTTGGAGATTCTTAGACACATGCATTACAGATAACCCAGAAATTGTTTTGGAAAATTCCACCAAGAAATAGTTTTATTTGATAAATTAATTATTTTTAATGAGGACCCTAAGTCTAACTTAGGAAATTAAAACAATTAACAGGTAATACTTTAAAGTGTGGGTGAAACTTCTATAAAAATAAGATCAATTCAAAATTTAATGTTAGTCATTGATTGGTGATCTAATATCGGTATATGAAGTCTCAACGAGAAGACTATAAAGGAAGGCTTCATGGTCATTTGTAAAACACACTAAAAGGATCAAGTGATCGAATTTTCTGAAGTGAGCAGTGCTGAAGGGGAAAACTAGATTTAAGTGATTCTTCATTGCAACGAGGGGCATAGACAATATCCAGAGAGAAATATTTCTTAATCGGAGAATCATCAGTATATAAGGGAAGAGAGAGATCCAATAGCTCCAACACAGATCCAGAAAGGCGGACACAGAGTGATAAAGGGCTACATAGAGGGCCAGAAGAAATCCGAAGGGTTTGCTGAAAGGTCGATTTCAGAAGACAGAAGCTAGGGTGTGATACTGGGAGGCAGAGATCAAAATTTCTGAGGATCATATCGATTCACCAACTGAGTGACATAGTGCCCAGAAGGTTTGATGTTGGGAATACGTAGAGACAGTGCAGAGCCTGCTAGAGGCACATCATTCAGTGGCCAGATCAGCCGATATTTCCAGTGATAGAGTGAGGTAACCTCACTAATGTTTCTACCAATCATATTCTCTATAACTGAGTTGTCTGGAGTGGCATTCATATATGTATTTAGAATTTACTATTTCTTAGTAATAAAACCCTCAGATGTGTTGCACCAATTTTCTAGCATTAGGTTTTTCTAGGGACATTAGTCCAAAAAAAATGGTGTCCTGTGTGCATTATTTATTTTGCTCAATTTCCTGCATTCACATCTAAATTAAGTAATTCAAGGTTGCTTCAGTAATTGGTTCAATATTTTTAGAATTAATCTGCAAAATAACTTGTTAAATGTAATTTATAAGTAGTAGAAGTAAGTCAATTTGTTGCACTAGGATTCTAGATCTAGGACTTGGAATTTTTACACTTTGAACCTTCCACTATTCTCCACATCCATGACAGATTCAACTTTATCATTGTTATATTTATTATATACTTAATTAGGCTCTGGGTTAAAATAATTGTCACCAGGAAATATGTTAAATGGAGCACCATCATTTATAATATCCAAGTTCTTCGATACTTCCTCCTCTTCCACTTGGTTAGAGGGAAATTCTTCTTGAGAGTGATATTCGTCACAAGGTTGAAACCAGGTAGACACTTCTTTTCCTACCAAATTGGTTGGGGTAAGGACATTTGGAACACTTTGTTGATTAGCACGATCTCCCTCACGAACCTTCTACTTCAAATATTTGTCCTTATTAAATCATGTTCAGAGGGATTTTTGAATGATACCCCCTTTCTCTCTCCATCATAGTTAATTTTTTCATCAATTCCATTTTCCCTTGAATTAGCACATTCATAGCTTTGTCAAATTTATCAAAAATTACTGCGAAGAAATATCCACCTGGGATTTTGGTGGAGTGTTGGTTCCTTAATATCCTCTGGATGTCCTCTAAAGAAGCAAACACATTATACCTTTCAATCTATTTACTAGGCCCAACCGAGTATTTATCTTCTAGTGCAAAGCTACATAGTTCAATTTTTGCGTCTTCCATCCCATGATGTGTCCAGGTACTGGTACCCAAGCATATATCTCATCCATGATTTCAAAGTCAGAGTGGGATTTCCTTTCCAATCCATCTTGAGTTTCTAGCTTATGAATTTCTCTCCTTCTCTTTGAAAGGACTACATTAAATTTGGTAGAAAAAAAATATTGATTCCTCAGCAAAAAGCCTCACTCTTCATTGACCTTGTGGGATTCTTCCTGCACCACATGTGTTTCCTGGGTGGCATGGTTGTAAAAATTGGGTTACACATGTAGCAACTACTATAATGACCACGACCTATAAAGAAACAAGAAAAAGACCCAACCATGACACTACCAGGGCTTTGGAGGCACCCAATATGATTGTCATTGAAACTCATCAACCAAGCCATGCCTATTGAAAGACACCCTGACTTAGAACCCACTAAAACAATTTCCCCAGTGGTAGATCTAACAAATAGAAAAATAATTAACTAAATATAGTGCCACAGGTTTTTTCGAAGACAATTTTTGTATGATACATTAAGAAAAAAATAATAACAGGAGGGCAAGGAGTATGTTATCCAACTAACAATTTTCTTCATGACAACCCTCATACTAGAATAGAAAAAAATCAAAAACCTACTAGCATAAGTCCCTCTAATCTCAAGAAACAATATATCCCACTTAACAAAGAGAGAGAATAAACTCATGTGATTCCCACACCCCATAAAATCCTTATACTGGCTTACAAAGAGACAATACAATTGACCCAAGAAAAAAAAATACTAAAAGAAATAATATCTAGGAGGAAACAACTTATACGACCTCACCGTGAGTAACAGAGGTGAATATTCACAAATCACCTACTACCCAAGCTTGAGGCCACTGCAATAATTCTTATTTTCCAACTCTAATTTCCACCCACCATCTCTTCCTCGACACCACAAAATGAAAATACCACCTCATCTTAGTACCAGGCACTCCACCAGATGATTTCCTCTCAGCAAAAGGATGAAGAGCATCCACCGACAATAGGGAGGTTGATGACTTGACCTCACCTCTGTGCCATGCTCCCTCACAAATTTCCCAAACCAAACTGATGTCACAAATAAATAGCTGAAGGTTTCCATCTGGTGCATTACATGAAAATGCATGCTAGGGGTGAGCCAAAATCCTCATTCATAAATATTCATCGTTTCCTAGGGTGGCAGGCTCGGACCCAAAGGACCCTTCATAATCACCATTAACACCCCCATCAAGAAATGGTCTATGTATGTATTATATAAATTCAATGAAAAAAAATTATATAATAGTTAGACCATTTTATTCTCGTGTTTCTAAAAAACTAAAGGAGATGTGTAATTTCTTCCATGTTAAATATGGAGCTAACACATGGTATACAAATAACTGGCATAGATCCATGTTAACTGAAATTTATAAATTTCCAAGAGGGATAAAAGGTCTATATGGGAAAACCATTCTTCAAGTTTTGCACGTGCTAAAATAGGTTTTCACCTCAAAAGATTTCTACTCTTGATACGTCATAGGTTAGCATGGATACTACAATCAATTATGAAGGTGATTTGTAATTAATTTTGTATTTAATTAACATGTAGTGTGTGTGTGTGTGTATATATAACACAAAAAAATAGTATTAACCATTGAAAAAATATTTCAATCTCCATGATAAGTAACATAAATTTATATCATCTTTATACAGAGAATCATAAAAATATTGAAATTAAAAACGTTATTATATTTTAGCTTTTATTATAAGGAAGATGTGTACTTTATTCAATTTTTAATAGAGAGTTGATAAGTGAGATTTAAAAACTTGGGCTAACCCGCCCAACATTTGAAATATTTCATAATAAAGAGAACAATTGATAGGAAACGAGCGTTCTCAGGAGGAGCGAAGTTTTTTGAGAAGGGTCACCTAGGATTTTACGTTGATGGTGTTCAAAGGGGGAGGGAGTGGGGCTCCCTCCTATAAGAATGTGGTAACGGACAGGGGGAAGGGTTTCAAGATAGGATTTGATTGTCCTGTAGATGTTGTGTCAGGAAAAGTCCAAGGTATGACTAGAATAGGTAGGAATGATCAGAGAAGAGATGAGTATAAAGGTACAACAAGAAATTATTCAGATCAACAGTAGCAACAAAAATCAAAAGGATCTACAGGTACGTGTAAGAAAAAAAAACGGTGATCCCGATGACCTAATCATTGATCACAAGACTCAGGCCTTCAAGGAGCGTATGAGGTCATATGCTATCATATGCAAGTTTATGGGCCTTTGGCCCACATAAAAAGCCTTGTGTGATTGGACTAAACCTCACTGGAAACCAATAGGTAAGAAAGAGTTTCATCTAGGGCCCAAAGGATTTTTTACGGTGTCATTTGCTAATATGCAAGATACTGACCAAATTTTTGATGGTGGTCCCTACTTCTTCCCATCAACTGGCTTATACATGTAGCCATGGATGGAGTTTTGCCCCGGAGAAGAGAACCTTTACCCGTTTTCCAGTTTGGGTTTGATTGTACTCCCTTCCCCTTGATTATTTGCTTCCTTCAATCCTAAATTTTATAGGATACACATAGGGAATGTTTATTAAAATATCAGAGGAAATGATACAAGGAAGATATACATCGTATGCAAAAATATATGTGGAAATGGATGTTTCTAGAGCACTTTGTGAAGCAGTCAAACTAGAGTTCGAGGATGAAATTTGGTTAAACCCACGGATTGTGAGAAGATTTCACTTATATGCATACGATGCCATGAACATGACACTTGATACAGGAATTCCCTTTGAATAAAGAAGAGTAACGGGGAAAATAATTCGATCAAAAGGATGTAGACAAGTTTTTGAGACCCAACCCAAGTGGTATATCCAATCAAAGACAACAATAAACAAATTAGGGAAGGAGAAAATTTGAGAGAAATAGTTTTGAAGTATTATCCGAAGAAAACCTAGAGATTTAGGGGGTTGAAGAAGAGGAAATTGGGGGAAAATGCAAAGGGAAAGTATAAGAAATGTTGTAGATGACACAAGATAACAAATAATAGGAGGATATCCCAGATCTATCAAATTATTTTGAAGGAGATATAGAAATGACCCCAAGCGAGGTATGAATAGAGTACCCAAAGATGCATGAAGTAATAAAGTGGGAGTTTATCGACCTCATTAAAATGGTGGAGAAAATGAGAAAACAAGTAATGGAAGCTATCCCAGTAGATTAAATGGATAGGATCCAATATCTTTGCCTAATTATGAGAGAAGAGACAAAAACAAGGGTCAGAAAAGATCACATCTAGAAATAATCGATCTTGGAGTAAAAGCAACGGGATATCAAATGATTTTGGCGCGAAGGCATAGGAAATGAAAATGGGGAGGAAGTCAAACAATGTCACCCTCAAGGAGCTGGGAGCCATGTTAATAAATTCAAGTAAGAAGATATCATTAATATCACCAACCCTTAAATTAGTATTCTTTTTGGTTTCTCTGAAAAAACCTAGCGGAGCTCTCCACCAGGCCGACCTCAATGACCTAGGGTTTGCTAGTTTCGGAGTTGGCTGCCATAGGCAGACCTCCTCCCCCAGACTAATAGATCATGATTTATCACTTGGAAAGCTTTAGGCTCACCGATGAGGGGGGACGACTGCTGCCCCTCTCACAGGCCAGCCTCCCATAGGGGCGGCAACAGGGGCTGATACTGTTAATATGCACAACTCTGGCTCGTCTCAAGAAACTACAGGGGTGACAACCACCACGTAGACGAAAAATACACAAGTAGAAACAATAATGAACACTAAATCAACAACATGCATAGCAAATAACTCCAATAAAATAGTGATAGAACTCCCAGCACACTGCATCAATGGCAGAATCCAATTCATGAAGGATCATGCACTGATAGGCAAGTTCATGGGCTTCTGGCCCATGGAAAAATCACTAAGAGGATGGATAGCCTCAAAATGGAAACCCAAAAGCCATATTGACCTACAAGTATGCACTAAAGGCTTATTCAATCTGCTCTTCACTTGCTTTGAAGACAAAGATAGAATCATGGATGGGGCCCCCTATTTTTTCAACACTGCAGGTCTATACCTCTGACCCGAGATGAATTGTTTCAACCCAGACAAACAGGATCTCACTTGGGCACCGGTCTAGATCTGGCTCTACTCTCTCCCCCAATACTATTGGGATGATCTGACCCTCAGAGATATCAACAATGCCCTAGGAGATTTCGTCAAGATCACAAAGGAGACCAAGATCAACCGCTACATAGCCTATGCCCGCATATGCGTCTACATGAACCTAGTCGAACCGCTACCAGGTGAGGTAAGTCTGATGCATGAAGATTTTGAATGGAAACAAACTGTAGATTATGAGCACATTACTTTTAGATGCAATAAATTCCACCAACATGGGCATATCTTCAGAGACTATCCCCTAAATAAGAAAGCTACAACTGAAAAGGAAGCAAAAGTATTCACGAAGGTAGGAAGAAAAAAAAGACACAACAGGAGAGCAACTCTTCAGCAGAATAAAAAGGGACCCACGACCAGCAAAAACGTATTAGCCCTAAATCAGCTAAATGAAAACGAACTTGAACCAATCATCAAAGCTGGTTATACCTCCACGGAGCAGGCCTAGTACTCAAAGACTCAACAGGACAAGGTCCCCCTTGAGACCTTCTTGACACCACCAACTGCAAACTTTGGAGGGGAAAAAAATATGCTAAAGGGAAAAGAATAGATCTCGAAGTCAATCCCAGAAGCGATGGAGGAAGAACTAGAAATCATATATCTAGAAGGCCTGTATCTCATAGGTTTAGAGGAATCCTGCCATAAGAAGAACTACAAATCTATCTCAGAGAAAAAAATCCAAGAAATGGAGGAAATACTCACTAGAGCACAACAACTCCCCCCCCTAGGTATCCTGGGGGGGCATACTCTTTAACACCAACTACTTCACGAAAGTGTCCCGTAAAAGGGGCAGGAAAACAACCCCGCAAAGAACCATAGAAATTGGGAAAGAAATGGTGGACTCTGGGCGATTCCCCAAACTGACTAGATTCTACGCCCTTACCTCCAATCATATCCCATGAAGCTCATATCTTGGAACATAAGTAGGCTCAACAGCCCCACAAAGCACAAGATCATAAATAAAAAGAATATTGATGAACGCCCAACAATATTCTATATGCAAGAAACCAAATGCTCCAGCAGTACCTTGGACACCATCTTCAAACAAATTTGGAAAGGCAACAATACAATAGCTGTTGATGCAAACGGGGCGTCTGGAGAACTGGAAATCATCTGGAACCCAAAATCATCTCCCTAGAAAACTTTCATGCTAACAAAAACTTCATCCAAGCCAAGTTTCACCTGATTAGCACAGACATCCATGGTCTGCTCATAAACGTCTACTCTCCACAAAACGCCCCAAAAAAATTGGCGCTCTTGGACAACCTAATGGAAATAAAAAAAAACGAGCTCTCCCTCTCTAGCTCTTGGGAGGAGACTTAAATATGATAACCAATCTTCAGGGAAAGAAAGGCGGAAGGATGTATATGGAATCAGATAGTAATGGATTCAAGAAATTCATACATAGTAATAACCGCATCGATCTACACACCTCTAATGGAATCTTCACGTGGAAAAAAAGAGAGGAGGTGTGCATCAGATAACATCAAGATTGGATAGATTCGTCATTACAGAATATCTCATCCGGCTTGGAGGTAACATAGACACCACCATTATCCCACCGGTAGGATCTTATCACTAGCCGATACTGCTTCAATAGTCACAACCAAGTAAGCATGCTCCTAAAAAATTTCGCTTCAAGCACTACTGGTTCTGGCACCCGAGGTTCAAGGAAATGGTTTCTAAATGGGGGTCCTCCTTAGCACCTCCTCAAGGTACCAAAATTCTCTAGTTCCACACAAAACTAAAACTGATCAAAGGAAAAATGAAAGTCTAGAACAAAACAACCTTTGGAAATATCTTCACAGAACAGAAAGATCTACAGGAAAAAATGAAGAAATTTCCACAAAATATTATCCAAGAGTGGCGCTCAGCCGAGTTAGAAAATAAGGAGAAAACCTTAACTATTCAGCTGGAAGAAAGATGGAACCAGGAAGAAGGCCTCTGGAGAAAAAAAACAAGAATCAACTGGCTCAAAGAGGGAGAAATAAATACCAAATTCTTCCACTGTTCCACCATTCAACAGAGGATGCACAACATAATCACAACCTTCAAGAACCAAACGAGGGAAAGGCTAGGAACACAAGAAGCCATCACTGAGGAGTTGTGCAATCATTTCAGGGACATCCTTCAGGAAATTAAGCACGAGAGGCATGAGGCCATTGGGGAAATAACTCAACACATCCCCAAGCTGATAACAGAAGAACACAACAAGATGTTTCTCGCAGCGACCACTCTGGCTGAGCTGGAATAGGCAATCTTCCAGCTGAAGGTAGGGAAAGCTCCAAGTCTTGATGGATTTACCACCAACTTCTTCCATTTATTCTGGCAGACCATGCAAAACAAATTCTAGGAAGTAGTGGAGGAATCACACTCCACCCATTGGCTTCTACCTACGCTAAATTCCACCTTCATCACTTTGGTACCAAAAGAAGACAACGTAGCCACGCCAAGTAAGTATAGACCTATCGCTCTCTGCAATGTAATTTACAAAATTATCTCCAAAGTTATAGCTAACAGGCTGAAGAAACTCCTTCCCCTCATCATCTCCCCGGAGCAAACAAGTTATTTGGAAGGAAGGAAATTTCGTGATGGTATCATTTTAACCCATGAAGTCATTCACTCCCTAAAAACCACCAAAAAAATGAGCATGCTTCTCAAAATTTACCTATCAAAATATTTTGATAAACTCAGCTTGGACTACATCAAAAAAATTCTTTTAGCCTTTGGCTTCAGCCATACCTGGGTTCGATGGATCATGAGTCGCATCACCTCCCCCTTTCTCTCCATTCTGGTCAATTGCATCCCGTCTACCACCTTCAACCCATCAAGAGGCATAAGACAAGGGGACCTTCTCTCCCCCTTTATATTCATCATTATGGTAGAAGGACTATGTCACCTTCTCAAAAGCTCTATTCAGACAGGTGCCCTGCTTGGTTTACCCCTCCACAACCTGCCTCCCTCCTCTCACCAGCAATTTGTGGATGAAAATATGATTATGGGTTACCCCTTGGTCCAGGAAGCCTGATCCCTTAAATCCTTTCTCGAATCCTTCTCTGAAGCCTCCGGCATAGAGGTCAACCCTGACAAATCGCAGATCTTCTTCTTTCATGCCTCCCCTCTAACTCAACGCACTATCACTCATAGTTTTGGATTCCCCATTGCTTCTTTTCCTTCCAAATACCTAGGAGCTCCGCTAACTGACTTGGCCATCAACGACTCCTCTTGGAGAGCTCTGCTGGACAAAATGGAAACTCGGTTAGCCAACTAGACCCATCGCTCCCTCAACATTGCTAGCTACCTGGTCCTCATTAAATATGTACTGTAATCCCTCCGTATCTATCTCTTCTAAGTCCTTGCAGCTCCCAAATGGGTCCTCAAACCCATGTGCAACTTTCAACGATATTTTCTATGGGGAGGCACCAAAGAAAAAAAAAATGGGCCTTAGTCAATTGGAAGGATGTTTGTACCCCTAAAAGTTAGGGAGGACTAGGACTGCGTGACCCTAAGCACAACAATACCATAATGGGAGCTAGCATCTGGTGGAAATGGGTCTCCAAACCTAACACTCCATGGGACAACCTATGGGTAGCTAAGTACGCACAATACTAGCCAAAGGAGGATCTCATTAGGTACAACCTTGATCTGGCTGGATCCAAAATCTGGAAAGAAGCAAGAAACCAAAAATGGATGATCCAAAATCACAGCTTCTGGGAGCTGCGAAGTGTTAACCAAGCTAGATTATGGGAGGACTCCTGGCAACAAATGCCAAGCCTTTCCTCCATCTTCCCCAGACCTTTATGGAGTGCGGCTCTTCAAGGAAGGCAAATACAAAAGGCTCAAGACTTCTGGACAGACGACACCTCCCAAGGTTACAGGAAATGGATACACATGAGCAGATGGAAATAAAACTGGAACAATGAGATCCACAAAGACATTTGGGAGGAGCTCAGTACAAAAAAAAAAACCATAGTAAAAACATGACCTGACATCCTCTGTTGGGGGCATATGCCCAGTGGAAACTACTCAACCAAGGAAGATTACAACATTCTTCATCAATAGAACCTCAGACCAGTAGATCTCATTTGGAAAAAGATATGGAAGGCCAATCTATGGCCTAAAATAGCTATCTTCCTATGGATTCTCAGCAAACGACGCATCCTCACATGGGAGAATCTTTTGAAGAGGGGTTTTGTAGGACCCTCTAGATGCCCTTTATGTCAGGATAACTTCGAAATCATCGACCACCTGTTGGACGAATGCCCTACCACCAATTTCCTATGGGACATAATTGCAGTCTTATGTCGACATTCCAACCGGGAAAGGGGCAACATCATTAACACCACTAGCTGCTGGCAAGACAGTCCTTATACTAGCACTCTCCTGAATGGACTCTGGCAAATAATTTTGGACATCCTCATTTGGAACATTAGGAAGGAACGAAATAGCCTCATCTTTAAAGAGACGACATCCACTTCATATCAGCTATGGGACATGATCCACAACAACCTCTATGAAACTATGGCCTTAGACACCTGGAGTCAGGAGGACCTCCCCACCTCTGCAGCAGAATGCCACATACGAAACAATTGGAAAATGAGTTTAAACACCCCCCTGGACATAAATCCTAGAAGCGCAGGTAGAACCCCTGCTCATGAAAAATTGTCTCCCCCCCTAAAGGCTTCTTCAAATGCAATTTCAATGGAGCGTCCAAAGGCAACCCTGGAAATTCAGGTTTCAAAGGCATTATCAGGAACTCCCAAGGAGACCCTCTTCGGATTTACTATGGGAACATAGGTTGGGACAACAATAATTCAACGGATTTGGAAGGGATTATACAGGGCATTCAAACTTCCATCGAGTTTCATTACTTCCCTCTGGAAATGGAGGCAGACTCGCAAATATTAACTATGGCTGCCAAAAAAATCTTCCAAGGAACGACTTCCTCAAAAGTATCCAACCACTGGAAGCTTGCCCATAAGTTCAAGGTGCTGGAACTCCTAATTCACAACCACAAAGCCATTAATTTTGGTCACGTTCACTGGAAGGTGAAATCTGTTGTGGATCTCCTGGAAAACAAAGGGGTGGAAAGAAATTGTGAGATGCATCACTCCACACTAACATAGGTTGAGGAGGAATCTCTCAGACAGGATTTCCACACCCTCATTCAGAAGGATCTGCTCCCCCTCGATGCAGGTGACAGAACTGACACACTTGACAATCACATCCCACACCCCCAGAGGGTGGAGATCTTCTGCTCAGTGCCTCACCTACTGCAGATCCTCAAATAGTTAGCCACTCACACGAGACTCATAGAACCATAAATGATTACGAGAGGATGGTAACAACGTCACCTTGTCCAGAGCATCACCTCGCATATATCACCATAAATGATCACCATGATTAACATGTATTTCATCCATCCCCCTTCCCTCGAGCCTTCTCAGGTGATCAATCATAGCACGTAGATGTGTGCGAAGCATACTCATTGCTATCTCCTCACACACACCCCAACCCCTTTAAAAATATGAGCTCTCAGCCCCTTTCAATTCACATTTTCTAATCTCTGCCTTTCGCGTCTTTAACTCTGCTTTGGCTTCTTGTTGGAACAAGGTGTCCTACAAAGTTGCGAATCTGGTCCATTTTGTATATTTTTTATTATATTTAGTCTAACGTAGGGGTTTTGGGGTGGGTCAAAGCCCCTAATGCATTGTAAGAAGGTCAAGGGTGGACCAAGAATCTGCAAACCATGGTTTGCAGACCATTGGATGCATAGGCTAAAGTAGTATAAATAGTTGAGCCTTTTTGAGTCGATAGGTAGAGAATGAATAGAGATTGAGTCGAAGTACGAATTGCTAGATCTTGGGTTGGGTTGTTTGGGTTATGAATCTTGCTGGCTGTGTGCGCAGAGATCTTCTGATCTGCTGTGTGCGGACCCTATTGGCTGTGTGCACAGGTGGTATTCGGGGAATGTAAGAGGATTTTGATAAGTAATATATGTGAAGTATTTCTAAAACATATGATGTTGTCTGGATCTATTATGTTATGATTGATACTAACTAAGATTGTCTGATTAAGCTGCGAACTCATCTATTTTATCTTTGTGGTATGAAAGTATCTACATTTAGTATATTACTGTGATGTGACTGTTGTTGCACTTACTGATTGCATCTCTGTTAATGAACGTGAACCATCTCTATTGACAATATTGGCTGCGATTATGTTGTTTTATGGTTGTAATTAAAGATACGCACGTGGATGCGACCCTGCTAGAGCAGATCTTATAATAACTATAGTCTAGTTACGTTCTGGAACCCTACGAATCACCCTTCTGTGTAGATCTGATAATTGCGGGCCTGTGTTATTACCTACTCTCTCTCAGGGTGCGGAAACCTGGTTCCAACACCCTCCCATACTTCTTCGAGTGAGACTTTGACCGGCGCAAGCAGGGCATTGTCGAAAAGTCTAGTAGTATAGGGGTTTGTTGGCAAACCTTCACCTCTGAACCTGGGTCAGGACCCCTCGAGCCAAAAAAATTTTCCATTGCTGGGACTGAGAGAATTTTGAGGGAGAGATTTGGAAATGCGAAGGCCGTATTGGAAGCCTGAAAAGAAAGAAATCGACGAGTGATTTGAAAAGCAAGTTCAGGAATTAGCTGTACAAGAAAATCGTAGTGCGAACTTGACCACGGAAGAGTGGAAAAATAAATATATTTTCTTGGAAATCTACGAAATCTTTTCCGTAACTTTTTCAATCGAGTTGCAGGAGTGGCTCGCAAGGCTAGTCAATTTTTAGAAGTGTTGGAAAGACGAACGGGTCATGCAGTGGACTCCAGAACTGATCCAGTAGTTGGAGAAGATTGATAATACCATTACTCGCACAGTAGATCATTGGGTGGACAGTGTGATAGGATGATTTGTGACTGAATTTGCAATCGATCAATTTGTGTCCTACTCAGAAGCAGAGCGGAGGTTCTTCAAGGGTTTTCGGGGTAAGTTTCTAAGAACTTTTCCATTACTAATTAAGATCTTCTTATGCGAGAAAAGTATCCTGTGTAGCCATATCGAGTGAATGAGATCTGATCAAAGTGAGGGTACAACGTGCAGTGGTAAGTATTGCAGAACTAATCAAGAGGGAGACCGATCTGTCTACAGTCCAGTGACCAATTTTTCTGCGCATAGCCCTCCATCAACACCACCTTCGAATACTCGTAAGGGCAAGAACTCACCTCCTCCACCATCGAAAGACGTTATGGCTTCACAGATGAAGTTACCCACGTTCAAGGGTGTGGGGGACAAAGATATGGATCGATTCTGGTTTGTCGCAGGGTTTGTATGGACTGCGCAGAATGTAGCGAGCGATGTGGTGAAAAGAGCGCAGCTATCTCTTGCTTTTGAAGGAAGGGCCCTGGACTGGTACATATGATACCTCGACCAGCATGCGAAGGCGAGCATTGAGGACATTAAGAACGCCTTGAAGCAATAGTTCAAGAAGCCTAAGGCCTACTCCCAAATAGTGAACAACCTGAAGGATTTCAAACAAGGTCCATCTGAGACTGTATGGGAAGCTGATAAGCGATTGAAAAAAGTAATCAGAGAAGGAGAATTCCAATATGATGATAGGCATCATATGGAGTGGTTCATTGCTATGTTGTTGCCCCACCTACGCATACTGATGGGCCACCAAGACATTGAGTCGTAGGAGAAGGCCTTGGAGATAGCAATGAAGTTGGAGGCTGCACCACGAGATGAAACCCAGTTGGGTGTACAACAGATACAAGGCCAGCTGGAAGCAATGCACATGGAGATCCAGAATCTGTGAAAGGAACGAGGAGCAGAGGCTAGCCCTGACAGGTGGTGCATACGATGTAGGGTGAATGGACACACCAAGGATAACTGTCCGCTATTAGCAGACTACATGCAAGCTAGAGGACCTAGCCTGCTGCGCCCTAGAGAAGCTATGGGGAGAAGTAGGCCGGAACTATGGTGTGACGACTGTCATGTTGCGAGGTTGCATGACACCAACCACTGCCCTTGCCTTGCTACTTGTATTCCGGAGGCTAAGCAACAATGGTGTAGGTTTTGTAGGTCTGTGGGGAATGATGAGCATAACTTCCGAACTTAAGATTTACTAATAGACTAAGGAAACATCTATAGGGTACAGACAGATCCTTTGTCACAAAGGACCCCCTCTGGTATCGAGGGCTCCCCTGTTAGGAGTAGGGGAGGGGGCCAAGGCGGAAGCGCAGGCAGAGGAAGAGGCCAACTAATCTGTTATAACTGCAGGGAGATAGGTCACTTTGCAAGGGATTGCCCGAACCCTACAAGGAAATCCTTCAGGTATTGTAGGCAGCAGGACCATATGATTGAGGACTGCCCGATTTTGATGGCTAAGGTGCAGGAGAAACAATAGAAACCTATGCAGAATGTGCAAAGGGTTATGACGGAGACTTGGAACGAGGGACTAGGTATTAATATCGTAACCCGTAGTGGCCTAGCCACGGGGGGGGGTGGGTGGAAGAAAAAGCTACGCCTTAGCCTCTGATCAGGAAAGCGGTCATCAAGTCAAAGGGCCTGTACATGCAAAAGAAAAGGGAAACCTTTATGGCAGCTCAGCAGGACTTCTCAGAAGCAGCTACTTCGCAGGTCCCTCCAGCCACCAAAGAAGGAGAGGGTGTTCGACCATTTTTACAAGCATGCATGAAACTACTGTGTGACCAGCAGGCCGTTGAGAAAATCCATGAACTATTGAAAAACTGCGCAGAGAAGACCAACCTACCCCTAGGAATTAAGGATGTAAACAAGTTATATAAGTACAAGAGACGCACTGGTAGAGAAATGCGGCTCGCATCACAAATCGGTGATTATGACATGGAGCAAGTTATTCTGGATCTAGGATCAGATGCAAACGTACTACCCAAGAAAATGTGGCAGCGCATGGGAGAACCTAAGCTAGAATGGTCCACTATCCAACTGCGCATTGCCAATCAGCAAAAGATCATACCGTTAGGAAGGTTATCACATATTGTAGTGGATATTGCAGGAGTTAAGGTCTGGGCCAACATTGAGATCATTCAGATTTTGAAAGATGCAGACCCTTACCTTTCACTCCTAGGGTTAGATTGGGCCATCAACATGGGTGGTACTATCAACTTGAAGAAGAGAAGCATGGTATTTGAGAACGGAGGGATGCGAGTGATAGTCCCTTTAGACCATGCAGAAGGAGAAAGGTATACGGAGACAGTGCGTATCAACGAGGAGGTAGATCACATCTACAAGTTAACTACGCAGGATGAAGATTGGATCAACCCTACAACTGATGGCATGCTCTGCTGGGAGAAGGATAGTGTCTGTTTCTCTGACTCTGACGGAGAAATGGAAAATTGGAAAAACTGGTTGCACGATGTGTCTACACTGTGATGTCTTAGAATTACAAGGGAGTTCTGATGTATATCCTCGGAGGTAAGGGACCTACCTTGGTCCCTGCCCACGTTGGTTCCTGCTCAGCACTTGGCATGATTACGAACCAGTCAAGACCTCCAAGCTGAGATATAAGAGATTCGATAGAAGCAGAAGGCCCTCAACGACTGCCTGAAGCCTTGGGATGATGACGCCCTTAAACTATCACATGATACTGATGTAGCCGTGAAGAAAATTAACCAGACTATGGAAAGTTTCACCGCTACGACAGAAGGCCTAATTTCATAGAAATTGGTTGACATCGCCCAGAATGCTGCTGCCCAAAGCAAAGTCATGCTGCCCCCATTGGCTGAAGTGATCAAACTTTTGCAGGTGTAGGTGGAGACCACACCATCTTAGTGACTCAAGACGGGTCACAAGATTGTGTTGGGGGATTTTTGGAATAGGGTCTCCTACAAAGCTGCGAATCTGGTCCATTTTGTATATTTTTTATTATATTTAGTCTAACGTAGGGGTTTTGGGGTGGGTCAAAGCCCCTAATGCATTCTAAGCAGGTCAAGGGTAGACCAAGAGTCCACAAACCACAGTTTTTGGACCATTGGATGCGTAGGCTAAAGTAGTATAAATAATTGAACCTCTTTTATTCAATAAGTAGAGTATGAATAGAGATTGATGAGAAGTACGAATTTCTAGATCTTGGGTTGGGTTGTTTGGGTTAGGGCTCCTGTTGGTTGTGTGCATGGAGATCCTCTGTCCTGAGATGTGCAGACCCTGTTGGCTGTGTGTGCAGGTGGTATTCGGGGAATGTAAGAGTATTTTGATAAGTAATATATGCGAAGTATTGATGAAGCATATGATGTTGTCTGGATCTGTTCTTTTATGATTGATGCGAACTAAGATTGTCTGATTAAGCTGCGACCTCATCTGTTTAATCTTTGTGGTATGAAAGTATCTACATTTAGTCTATTATCGTGTTGTGACTATTGTTGCACTTATTGATTGCATCTCTATTAATGAACGCAATCTATCTGTGTTGACAATATTAGCTACGATTATGTTATTTTATGGTTGTAATTAATGATACGCACGTTGATGCGAACCTGCTAGAAAAGATCTAATAAGAACTATAGTCTAGTTACATTCTAGACTCCTGCGAATCACCCTTCTATGTAGATCTGATAATTGCGGGCCTGCGTTATTACCTACTCTCTCTCAATCTCTATTCTTTATGTACCTATCGACTAAAAAAGGTTCAACTATTTATACTACTTTAGCCTACGCATCCAATGGTCCGCAAACCGTGGTTTGAGGACACAGTTTGCGGACTCTTGGTCTACCCTTGACCTGCTTACAACGCATTAGGGGCTTCGACACACCCCAAAACCCCTGTGTTAGACTAAATATAATAAAAAATATACAAAATGGACCAGATTCGCAGGTTTGTAGGAGACCCTGTTCCAACAGTCCCCCAACACAATCTTGTGACTCGTCCCGAGTCACTGAGATGGTGGGGTATCCACCTGAACCTGCAACAGTTTGATCGCTTCAGCCAGTGGGCGCAATATGACTTCGCTTTGGGCAGCAGCATTCTAGGCGATGTCAACCAATTTCTGTGAAATCGGGCCTTCCGTCGTAGCAGTGACACTTTCTAGAGTTTAGTTAAGCTGCTTCACGACTACATCAACATTGTGCGATAGTTAAAGGGCGTCATCAACCCAAGGCTTCAGGCGGTCGTTGAGGGCCTTCTGCTTGTGTCGAAGCTCTTCTATCTCAGTTTGGAGGTCTTGGCTGGTTCATAATCATGCCAAGAACTGAACAGGAACCAACGTGGGCAGGGTGGCTTCCAATGTTTCAAAGGTCTCCTCTTTCTACCGCAGGGCCTGGGTTATTTCACACAGGAGCAGATCGTTTTGGACATTGGTCCATAGTTGCATGGCAGTTTCCAGTATTTGAGTACCCTACGTGATCTGTCCTGTGATGATGTTCGTAGTTGCGATGACCAGTGCAAATCATTGGGCCCGCACCTCCGGAGGTGTTTCGGGCTGCAATTTAGCCTGCAAATCGGAAATATGTTGCTCCATCTGTGACTTAACTGCCGCAACCTCTGTTAGAGGTGTCTTAAATGTGGATACCAACCCCTCAACCTTTGCCTAGGGCGTAGTGGTAGCCAAAATCTCTGCTGGAACTTCTACGCAGAGCCGGTGAAAAGAGCTTTCGAGCTCCTTCTACTGCGTGGTGGCAAGGGCGATTGTGGCATTGCTTTCAATGCTCGTTTTCTCAACCAAGCCTAACTGTTGGTGAATTTGCAGGTCCCGGTGCCAAATCTCCTGAAATATACCTGTGTGGAGCCCCTGTAAAGAATCTTGGGGTAGTCTGGCTAAGTCTAGCTATACCTCCTGGCAACTATGGACCTGCGTGCTCAGGTCGAGTGGACTGATCATAAGGGCAGCGCTAGGCAAAGAGCAGAGGCGTCTTTATTTTGTTGTGAGCGTAGCACTGCTCTTGGTTTGTGGCGTCCGTACTAAAGTCACACTGGTGTGCAGTGTGTCTGTCTTTAGTTGCAGCTTGCGAAGTTCGGCCTGTAATGTGGGGAGCACAACCTTCTGCTGTTCTTCTAGGGCTTCCCATCAATCTTGCGTGGCTTGTAATATTGCATCAGTAATCTGTTCAAGGTCACCGTCGGTCAAGGTGACAGTTTCATCGTGTTCTGTCCGCTGAGTGCACTACTTCTTCCAGGGTCCTTTGACAGGCTTGCCTATGCGCTTCGTCGTGCGAGGGGATGCAGTTCCCCCGGCATCCCCTCCTTCTGTCCCTAAGTCAGGCTATGAATCTTTCTGTGTTGCTACTTCGGCGTCCTTCTCATCAGTCTGTTTCTGTTGCACATATTTCTTCGCAGTAGGTTCTGTGTCCTTCCCGGTACTTTTGCTAGATCCTCCAATATCATTAATAGTAACAGGGGGAATTAATTGTGTTGTGCTGGCATCTTTAGGGCCCTGCGCCCCAGTCTTGAAGCCAATCTTTCACTGCGGGGGCTAGAGTGCAATAAAATTGGCAATTTCCTCTTCCGCGACCATATAGGGGAGAGAAGTCCAAGCTTTCTCCTTTCGGCTCCGAATCTGTATGTTGTGTATGGTCACCTGAAAGGTCGCTATGCTCTTGTACCTATCATAGACTTTGGGTGATAGGTGTGGTCGAGAGTTGATGGCAGCTGCCACGCTGCTCTAGAAGAGGACCCAGAAGACTTGATTGTCCTCTTTGCGCTGCGCATCCTTGGAGTCCCACAAGTGCGCATAATGGCCTTTTTCAAACATATCCGAGGTAAGCTCAGGGAGCACAGACTTCGCAGGAGCTTCCCAGGTGACCAATGCTATGAGGAACAACAACCATGAGTAACAAAAGGCGCACCCTAAGTCCTGGGATTCTCAGACGTTGGCCAAAAATTCATCACATAAGTACTGAAACCAATTTAAATAGACCCCCTTCGCACATTGGCCTGCTAGCTGGATCATGTAGGCGGGGACGGTGGTGACTTTGAATTTTCACATCAACTTGCACGCCAGCAACATCATGCCCAACTGCGTAGCGAGATCATTGATGGATTTGACGATAAAGCCTTGGGCATTTCTCTCCACTTATATTTTTGGCACACCAATTCAGCAGTCGCGGCTTCGTATTTCTTACCCACTTGCTCCAGAGGGCTTGGTCCATTCATTGGGAGACTAGTAATCCTATGAATTAGCATCAATAGGAGTCCTATCCTGGATCCACAGGCAACGTTCGTGAATTAGGGTGAGCAGCTTCCATGTGAGCCGGTCCGTAATATTGTAATGACCAAAATGGGGCATCTTGAGTAAGTTCAGGAGTCCGAACCTGACCAACCCATGCGCCTAGCACTGGGGGATGACTGTAACTCCATTTTCGTCATGAATCATGTTGAGGTACAACGCAGGTGATATTTCAGTGAATGCTTCGAAGTTGACTAGGTCGTGATCGCCAAACTTGACCTCATGAAGCTTACCACAAGGTTCGCCAATGATGGGGACCTCGCCTAGGGTCAGTGGCATCTGCAGGTAAGTGACCAGGCCATTAAGATTATTCGGCATGCACGTCGATGTCTTGCGTGGTCGAACGAAGGGAGGTAACCAATGAATTGGATTGACAGGTTGTGCTTCCTCCCGACCTGCCTGTGGGGATTTTGCGGTTCGTAGGGAACTTCACAACTTTCCTGCAACCCATTTCGTGGCCTTCAGGGGATTTCTAGAGCTCTGTGCCTTTGATTTTCCTTTCCTTGTGGTTGGGCTTGGTGTCGAGAGAATCTCTTCTGCCTCAGACTCGATTTCCACCACTTCCTCAGTCCCCTATTCTACTAAGGTCATTGGTTCAGAAGGCTCAGCATGGCTCATAGTTGTCATCTTGGCACGAAAAAAAAACTCTAGGTTGCTATTTTCTGAGGGGGTAGGTTGCTCGAACATGAAGGAGACACTATAAACATAGAGCGTCTTGCAGCACCAAATCTTCATGGTAAGATATGTCAAGTACAAGCTATACAACTAATACAGAACCATTGTCTGGTCTGTTAGACCCTTTTTATAGCTAACGCGAGTGGTCAGTGGTTGGGCAAGTTGCACTTGGAACTTACCATCATCTAAATGGTAAAAAATATCCTACAATCGCCTCATTAAATTCCAGCCACCCACTCCCTTCAACGATAGATTTTGCATTTTACTCGATTTGACTGTCCCAACGGCTAGTTTTCACAGCTCTGGTGCACTCAATGCATGCCTGTGTGCCTTCAACGGGCCTCTTGTGTGCATGGTGGTCCATCCAACATTCCATCTGCGTTCTGAGTGGGCCTATCGTTTTCTTTACTATTCTGAAGCTCCCTTGACACTCAGCATCCCTACGAATTGAAATGGCCTTGTGACGCAGCTCTTTCATAGGCGCTATGATCAATGCATACTCCTGCCTGGTTTTTTTGTAGTAGCCTGCGAAGTGGAGGAGCGAGCACATTTTTTTCATAGTTGTAGGTACTTCTAGATCTGCAGCTTCCATAGTATCCACCATATTGAGATATTTTCTGTAGGAGATGCACCTATCATTCATGCTACCCTTTCCCACCAGCGGTAGTTATCTTGTGCAAGTCTGCGCAGCTTCAGATTACCAATCTGAGATGTTCCTTGCATAAGTGAACCAGAGGGTCGAAGCGCAGGAGTAACATAGTCTGACACGCCCACCATTCCTAGAATGTTTCCTTATGCTCGTCCCACCACTTCGCAGGTGTTGTGCATAGGGCGATATTGAGGGCCCATAACCTTCGTTCCTTTGGAACTTCAGCTTCGAATGCTTGCAAAAATTCCTTAATGCTACCAGAACCATAAAAGTATGGTAGATATCTTACCTCTGAGGATATACATCGGAATTCCCTTGTAATTCTGAGACATCGTAGCGCAGATATGTCATGCAACCGATTTTTCCAATTTTCCAGTTCTTCGTCAGAGTCAGAAAAATAGTCGTTATGCTTTTCCTAGTAGAGCATACTATCAGCCGTAGGGTTGATCCAATCTTCATCTTGTGTAGTTAACTTGTAGATGTGATCTACCTCCTCGTCGATATGTACTGTCTCTGTATACCTTTCTCCTTCTGCGGGGTCTAAAGGGACTATCACTCACATCCCTCCGTTCTCAAATACCATGCTTCTCTTCTTCAAGTTGATAATACCACCCATGTCGATGGCCCAATCTAACCATAGGAGCGCAGGGTAAGGGTCTGCATCTTCCACAATCTGAATGACCTCAAAGTTAGCCTGAACCTTAACTTTTGCAATATCCACTACAATCTATGATAACGTTCTTAACAGTATGATCTTCTGCTGATTGGACATGCGTAGCTGGATAGTGGACCATTCCAACTTGGGTTCTCCCATGTGCTTCCAATTTTTCTTGGGAAACACGTTCGCATTCGTCCCTAGATCCAAAATAACTTGCTCCATTTCGTAATCCCCGATTTGTGCTGTGAGCCGCATTTCCCTACCAGTGTGCTTCTTGTACATTTACAATGTGTTTACATCCTTAACTTCCAGGGGTGGGTTGGTTTTCTCTGCATAGTTGTTTAATAGTGCCTAGAGGTTCTCAACGGCCTGCTGGTTGCATAACAGTTTCATGCATGCTTGTAAAAATGGTCAGACCCCCTCTCCTTCTTTGGTGGCCGCAAGGATCTGCGAAGTAGATGCTTCTGTGAAGTCCTGCTGAGCTACGATAAAGGTTTCCCTTTCCTTTTGTAGGTCCAGGCCCTCTGATTTGATGACCGATTTCCTGATAAGAGGCTCATCCGCAAATTTTTCTTCCGCTTAATTATATGCTTAAACTCAGCGGGTGTTGTTGCCTAAGCTGAGGTTGCATTCTTTTCCTCCACTTAATTTGAACCAACACTTCTCCCTCACTTCAGAAGGCTACGAAGCTCTATCCTCAGCGTTGCACTGCGCAGTCTCCTTTAGGCTGCTGCATCCCTTCTTGTGCACCTTCCCCCCTGCTATTCCTACCCCCTGCACCCAGTGTTTCTTTCCCTTCTGTGCACCTCTCCCTGAACCGTTCCCCCTTGCCTCTTCGCGCAATGGCCCACAGACTCTGCCAGAGAACTATCTGAGGTGGACAGAGAGGGGCTCTCCCTTGCCGATATCATCATCATGAGTACAATCATCTAGAGTCTATATAAGGATCCTCTTCAAGCACTTTTGCATGTCAGAGTCCCAATCTGGAGCAGAATGAAGCAGCCCCTGGGAAAGCAGCGCAGAGAGGAAGATGCAGCCCGTAGAAATCCACCATCCCTCCCCAGACACACCTCTAGCACTGTAAAACTGACCCACTTCCAGTTTAGGAGGAGAAATATGAGGATTCAGACGTCTGGGTGATGGATTCCGATGGCAACTGGACGCGGGTCCCCGATGGTGTAGATCCAGACTCCCCCATACTCTGTGCACCTGTATACAAACCTAGGAATATAGTGGGAGACACGGAGGAAGCCACTGCGTAGGCTCATGGTTTCCCCATTGAGGAGGAGGTCCCCAATAGTGATGATGAAGATGAAAAATTAAGCCTGCGCAGCTGCACAATTATCCCATGTTTTTTGTCATGCTTTCCATCAGTACTTTCTTGCTACCGTTTACTATGTGCTACTTCGAAATGTCAACGCTACTGCGCATAATGTGATTTTATGTTTTAAGTTTTGTTCGGGTTGGTTTCCTCCCCTGAGGTGGCCTAGAAACCATGTAACTAAGGCTGGGATTGGCTAAGCGCAGCTTTCCAACCCAGCCTGTAGCATATGTAACTTCTCTATTTTTGAATTAATAGAATAGCCTAAATTACCAAAAAAAATATCACCAACCCTTAATCGCAGTTAAATAATGAAATTTTTAACATGGAATATAAGAGGCATAAGTAGCCTTAGGAAAGAACAACTTCTTCAGAAGACTATTAAAATGAAATAACTAGACCTTATTTTCTTGCAATATTCAAAGTGCTTTGTAGATAAAAATCAAGGAATTAAGTAGGAAATTAGGAAGGAGGTATGAAATAATGGAGGTTGCAGTGCAAGGCTATGTAGGGGGATTAGCGATTGGACAGAACCCCCAATATTTGATCTTACTTCATGCGGAAGAAATGAGGTCATACTTATCATTTTAAATGCAGGTTATAGGGACTCCAGGATCTATGGTGTTTATAAATGTTTACAGTCCTCAAATAACAGAGGAAAATATCAAAATCCTTCAATATTTGAGCAAGATAAGAACTAGGAAAGGGCATCTCCCTTGGGTGCTAGGGGGTGACTTCAATATGATAACCTCCCTATTAGAAAAAAATGGGGATCAAAGATGCGTAGATCGAGATTCTAAATATTTAAAGGAATTCGTTAAGGCACCCAAACTCATTAACATGGAAACTGCTAATGGTTGCTTCATACGGAGTAAAAAGTGGGGAGGAAAACACCAAGTTTTATCTAGACTTGACATGTTTTTAATTTTTGAGGTTTTTTTGATGAGAGGGATAGATGTGGCAGTAAATATCCTTCCCTAAGAAGGATCATACCACTGGATTGTGATATTAATGATCTAGATGTTAGGTACACCCAAAAATAGACCATTTAGATTTGAAACCCTCTTGTTAGATCACCCTACCTTTATGGAGAATTTTAAAAGATAGTGGGGGGATCAGATTCTAGTTAGGGTGTCCAGAATGTACACCTTACAGGTAAGGTTAAAATATATCAAATCGAAATTAAAATGGTGGAATAAGTTAGAATTTGGTAACATTTTCCAAGAAAAAAAGGAATTGGAACAAAATATGGAAACATTACAACAAAATTTGATCGCAGAAGGCTACTTAGAGAAAAGTAAAGGTGAGGAGATGGATTTACTGAAGCAGTGGTAGGACAGATGCAGACATGAGGAAATACTATGGTGAGATAAATCCTAAGTGTTATGGCTCATAGAGGGGGGTAATAACACAAAGTTCTTTCTTCAATCAACGATAGAGCATAGGAATTCCAATTGAATCCTCAGAATCAAGCATGAGAGGGGGAAAAATAAGAATCTCATTAGGATATTGAGAACATCTTGGCCCAACACTTCTAAAAAATAGCAAAAGAACCTCTAGTGGATAGACTAGAGAATATCCAAAGGATTGTTAGGAATATCTCTAAGTTGACCATGAAAAAAAATAATAAGAATTTGAACAAGCTGGTCTCCATGGATGAAGTGGCCCTAGCCATGAATGAAATGGCGAATGGAAAATCCCCCAGACTGGATGGATTTACTATTTATTTCTTCAAAACTTTCTGCGATGTAGTTAAGCAAGGTATCTCTAAGGTAGTGGTAGATTCATAGGAGTCAAAAACTATTCTCAAAGCCTTGAATTCGGATTTTATAGCCCTTATTCCAAAGGAAGAAATGGCCAGCACTCTAGAGAAGTTTAGGTTGATACCCCTTTGTAATTTTCTATACAAGGTCATATCCAAAGTAGTATCTAACATGATGAAAAAACTTATTCCATGTATGATCTCAACAGAACAATTAGTTTTTGTAGAGGGGAGAAATATTTTGGATAATGTTATTCTTGTGCATGAGATAACTCATTCGTTGAAAACCCAAAAAAAGGCAGGTATGGTTATTCAACTAGATTTTTCTAAAGTGTATGATAGTATTAGTTGGGAATATATGGAATTGGTAGTAGTAGTGTTTTGTTTTCACGAGGATTGGATCAAATGAATTATGGCCCTGGTCTCATCCCCTAGCTTTTCAGTCTTGGTTAATGGAGCCCTAACAAAACCTTTCTTCCTATTTAGAGGTATACGACAAGGGAACCCAATGTCCCCTTTTTTTTTATAATAATGATGAAAGGCCAAGGCAGGGTGATTGCTGTGGCCAATAGAAAATTAGATATAAAAGGCATACAGTTACATCAGGAAGGCCATAAAACAACACATTAGGAGTTCATGGATGATACAATGCTCCATGGAATCCTATGATAAAGGAGCCTTTGTCATTTGAAGTCATACTAGACACCTTTATGATCCCTTCAAGTATGGAGTTAAATAAGTCGAAGTCCATGATTTTTTTCTTTAACACCCACATTTCTATCTAGAGAAACTTAACAAAAATTTTAAGGTTCCAATGGAAATCCCTCCTATAAAAGTACCTAGGGGTTCCCCTAATAGTGCAAGCTTGGAATAAATCCAATTGGGACAAATTTATCTCCAACCTTGAAGACAAGGTTAAACGTTGGACGGTGAGAGCCTTGAACTTGGTTGGTTGACTGGTCCTAATAAAGGAAGTTATTTAAGCTATCCCAGGCTACATGTTATCCATCCTGCATGCACCTAAGGGATTATAGGGAGATGATTAAAAGGGGGGGATGTCACGATGGGAGAAACTATGGAAAGAAAAATATGCCCCTAATTTTCAAACAAATGACCTAGTTAGGCACTTGGGTTCAATTTAGGGGTAAACTATATGGAATTTGGCTTGGAATAATAAAGATATCATACAACAACATTTCTTCTGGGAAATAAGAAATGGAAAATAAGCCCTATGCTCGAAGGATGTTTGGCATCAACAAGAAAAGTTAAACAGAGAGGAATGGAGACCATTACAATTAATTACGAAAATCCAAGGGTACAAGAAGTTCACCAATTTTGGGCCCAAGGACTAGAGAATAACAAATGCAGGTGATGAAATCTGAACATCTTTCAGCAGACAACCCTCAGTGATTCAAAAATTCAGAATATCACAGAGGAACTGAGCAATAAAAGAATTCTAGTTAATAATGACCAAGACCAGCTTAGGTGGGGACAAAAAGAGGGAGGAGAGTTCAACCTTAATGAATCCAATGCATATATCAACATATATCATAATGCATCAAGTGACCCATCACAGAGAAAATTCTGGTTGGTTCCACAATGACCAAAGATTAAAATTTTTGTGTGGTTGATTCTACATAAGAAGGTTCTAACCTCGGACAAACTAGTAAAGCGAGGATTTATAGGTCCATATTGGTGTTATCTATGCGAGAAATAAGAAGAAAGCCTTATCACCATATGAACACATGAAGTTACATAGAAAACCTATAGGAATGGATAACCCTCATGTTTAAACAAACTCATCGAAACAAGGAAAGAATACAAGAAACCGTAAAGAAATGGAGGTTACAATATTCTAAAAATGAAGTGGTGAATATGAACTAGAATTTGATTTCGGGATTCATCCTCTGGCCAGTCTTAAAGGTGCACAACCATCATATATTTCATGAAAATAAGCTTCACGTTGAAAACATGGTGGAGGAAATACATTGTCAGCTTAAGGAGACAATTATTAGTAGAGGCACTCAAATCTAAAAGGAACAATCGTCCCCCAAGGATGTGAGAAATATAAATTCTTTTAACATGGAATACCTTAGGGGTATGAACCATAGACCCAAAAAGTGCCATATACAACTTGGCTCTACGGTGTGGCTGGCTCCCCTCGATGGTTTCCTTAAATTGAACTTCGACGGGGCATCCAAAAGAAATCCAGGAAAGAAAGGGGCTAGAGGGATCATTCAGAACTGGACAGGTAAAATTCGGAGAATATACTTCATCTACATATGATAGGCCTCAAACAATGCAATATAATACCAGGACCTGGAGCATGGGCTGGAAACGTTGAGCCGGGAATTAATGATGAATGTGATAGTAGAAGGGGATTATGCTCTAGCCATCCAAGCACCACGTTTGTTGCAATGTGGCACACAGTTGAGAAAAGTAATGAATAATTGGTGCCTTGTAGGTAGTTAATCCAATAAAAACAGGGACATCTCGAGGTGCTCAAAATCATGGAGTTCACCTTAGTTTGTCTCTCAACTAACACGTTGGCGAAGAGGGTGGGAAATTAAGGGGTGGAGAGTACCCAATCAATTATCGAGGTAGTGTGAGAGGAATTGTCTAAGTGTCACTTGAAGGAAGATCGTCGAAGACTGGCGGAGCAAGATTACTCGACCTCAAGAAGGCAGGCTAATAGAGAAGGGGTGGGACTAGTTCAGGCCAGTGAACCCCTGTCGATGCAAATGAATAATGTTTATGATGGAAGGACAGGTAGCAGTTCATTGGGAAACGAGAAGGGGTATGTGTTTACAACATATGGAAGGAATGATGGACGAGGATGGGAGGGAGCAGAATTTTTCCTTAAGCGATCATCTGTCGAAGAACCTCATCAATTAGAGAGGGAAGCTAGAGGAGTGGAGAAGTATGAAGGCTAGACGGGAGGTGTACTGGAACAAGAACATGGAAATTATGATTCTACAAAAATTGATGGAAGGGGAAAATGAGAAGGAATATTCCCACAGGCTCGCACGAATGTACTGTAACATCATTTGAATGTTGAAGTTAATGAAAATAGAGAAGGAAGGTGCTCATAAGTCAGGGAGGCATGACATGTTTTGGTTCTTTCCTTTAAATGAAAAGTCATGACGGGGTGTTGAAGTTAATAGAGATAAGCCTGAAAGCTGGAAGGTGGTGTGACATTGAGCAGGAGCTTGCATCTTTGGAAAAGGTAATTAAGGCATTAAAGAGTGCAATGGCCAAGGGTCAAAGTGTTGGGGGCAGGTTGAGGGGAAGACCTTATGTGGATTTCCAGGGTTCAATGGATGTTAAGAGGATGTTGATGGAGGATGCGACGACGGTGGCTGCAATAAATTATCAATCAACTATCCTGCAAAAAGGGAAAGAAATAGTGGAAATCTAGGAGAATGAGGACAAGTGATAACGCAAGGCTGTTCTAGATGGTCAAATTGAGGATGAAGTATACTGGATAACAGACACTGGAAAATCCCGAACACGGATGATGGTATATCATAAAACCTTGAAGATGGCATGGCATGTCAAAACTTTAGTGGGGAAGTTTTAGGCGAAGGCGACAAAGGAGAGAACTAGGAGGAAAATGGAGAATCAACTCCACTTGAATTTGACTGACCAGAGATTGAGAGTTATTGAGGAGACCCTCAAGCGGGTGGTGAATATAGAACGATTGCAAGAGGACATGATTGGAGATATGGATAAGATGTTTTCCATCTACCTGAAATACATCCATAATTTAGATATCTCGTTGGGCTAAGAGCAAGAGGATCAAACCCATTCAAGAGGAAATATCATGTTAGAGAGGCTAATGGGGTAGGCAGCCACCAACAAATGACTTAGGGAGCGGGGATCACATTGGTATCAACTCCAAGTGAGGGAGCAACCCTAGCAACTGAGACAGGTGCGACGACAATAATTCAAACGCCTGCTATTAAATGTTCATGGCTCTATCCATTTTTTTGTTTTGTTTATTTTATGGATTCCTAGGTTAGATAGTAGTTATTTTGTGAAAGTCGGGTCTATAGCTCCAAAGTGTGTAAAAATAATAATAGATAGAACGATATTTAGTTGTAAATCGATAGTTAGGAGTGGTAGGAAAGGTAATTTTGTTAATCTGCATAAGGGATACCATAGATAGAAAAATCTTATCGCATGTTTGGTTAAATGTGTGGTCAAAACAATATTTTTCTACACTTGCTATGGTTTCCAATCTCGAAGGCTAACTGCTTTTTTTGTACTCTATGATTATTTCGTAATATAAGGTTTCTCTACTCACTTACAAAAAAGAAGAAAAGATAAGTGACATTTAAAAGAAAAATGAATGTGGAATTAAAATAAAACATTTGATCTTTTATTTCATTGAGATGTGTGGCGACGTGAATTTAAAATGCACTAATAACAAAAATTAATTTTAATGTGCAAAATGTAGAGTATAAATAAAAAATTTCTATGGAGATGTTAAGTTATTTGGATATCAACTATGTATATATTATATAAAACAAATGAAAAAAAAAAATGTTTATGACATTTTCTTATTGTCTTTCTAAAGATAATGAGATGTGTAATTTCTTTTACACTCAACATGATGTTAAGACACACACACATATTTTGATTATTATTATTATCATCATTATTATTATAAATAATCAAATTCTATATATAGGATGTCAATTCATATTGTCTATCATTCAATGGTTTGTAATATTATGAGCCATATTATTTTATAATTATTATACTTTTGATGTGCAAACTTCTTCTCTAGTGCAAAACTTGAACAAAAGTTTGCACCTCTAGGGATGTATGTGTCAACTTTAAAGAATTAAACATCTTTTTCAATTTTTGGAAAAAACACTAATAAAATGTTTTAAACATATTTTTGTTTTCATTTACTTTAATAAAAAATATGCATTAATGATATTTAAATATTTTATTGAACATAATCATTTAAATATTTGATTTATAACTCAATTTATCTATATTAAATTATTTTATTTCTTATTCATACATTTTTAAATACACATCTCTCTCACATCATTTTGAAAATATAAAACACACACCCTATGACATAGAAAATCTTTCTCTTTATATATATGTTAAAATATAAAAAACTTTTTAAATTCATTTATTTATTTTTTCCTTTTTATAAAGTTGATATAAAATTTCCCTTTTTATAAAGTTGATATAAAATTTGTTAGTTAATATGGACATCGATTGAAATATTATATTTCATAGACATTTACTCTTTGTTAATATAAATATTATTTTATTTTTTTCTAAAAATAATCATTTATATTTATGTTAAATATATTAATATTATTATTGTAATAATATATAAATGTCAAACCATATTATTTATTAAATAAAAAATTATAATATCATAAATTATATATTTTATAATATTTAATTTACTATTTTGATATTAAAAATTATAATATAATTTTATATAAAATATATCCATATTTGTAGTTAGTAGCGTAATCAGAATATCTTTAAGCTAGATAAACCCATCTGTATATAGTCAACCATTACTCACGAACCATATGCTTCTAGATGTTTAATCTTATCATTACTATACTCAACTAACAATAAATAAAAGTTGATGGCGATTCGTGATGCCTGCAGAAGCCAATCAGAGGATTCGGAATTGTCGTACCGGGAACTCTGAACTCTATCCTTTGCCGTTTCGACCTGCATTTACGTTTTTACCAGATCATCTAGAGCCCTAAAATATGAAGTTAGAGACAAAAGTAATATTAACAAACCTCTTTGTTCCAATTAGTACGTGCTGTAAGGATAATGAGAACCAACGTCTGAAGCGCTACTCCAACTATCATTCCCCACCATATTCCCTGCCAATGCCAATAATAGGTATTAGAACAAATTACTTGATCTCGTAGGGATTATTCAATTGCGAGGACTTGTCTGTGGTTTTCTTTTTCATGGTCGATTTGCTACACTAGATAAATTCATAACGTACGATCACATGAACGAAGTATTATTATGTGTTCCAGATATTTACATGGACTCCCATATTAGTCTTGAATCCTAAAACAATGCCAATAGGTAGACCAATGCCATAATATGTTGCCAAATTTACATACGCCACAACAGCTTGCCATCCACATCCTATGGCCACCCCTGTCATCGTGCAACAACTTTGTATTGTTAACAACAATATCATAACCTTGAATCTACCAAAAGTCGGTTCCTAGCGTTGTGTTGAACATAAACGGCTTCAAATAAACAAAAATATCATGAAAAGTGTAACCTGAGAGAATGGGTTGGATGCCATTCAGTAAAACAGATATTGCAAGGAGAGGTGTCAATGCAAGAACTGCACGCATAACCACAGTTTTCTGTGTGAATACCATGGCAACTTGCCTCCTCAGTACCAAAACTCCAGCACCAAGAATGACACTTATGATGAAGCATGTGGCAACGACGACAACTACTGAAAATCTGGCAATTTTGGGGCGTCCAGCTCCCAACTCATTACCAACTCTTATGCTGCAAATATTATAAATACAGCAACGGATAGCAAACCGATTCATAAATACAACAGACGACGTAGGGAAATAACAATAGAGCCATAAAATAAATATAGATGTATATCTAGGAGTTATACCTTGCAGCTGTGCTCAAACCCAACATCAGCATTAAGTCCCAGTTGTAATAATTCATGCTGCAGATTGTTCAAATCATATTAAAATGAGGATTTAAATTGAATTTATTGTGTGCAAAAACTCTCTGCCATTTGGAATTTAGCAATTTGGAATTTAGCAATTTAGTATTGGAGAAATTTTCACACTACTTTATTTTAAATAAAGATGATGATGATTATTGGACCTCTTTGATTCACACTACTATTTATTTTAAATAGACATTGATTCACACTACTATTTATTTTAAATAGACAACATTGGTCTTGAGGTTACAGGTTATTAATTTCTTTTGGATCATCTCAATCTTTCTCCACGACTCTCTAGAGATATTGAAACCCCAAAATTCACATCCATATAAGAGATCAAAAGTCACAATAATCTCAAAGAGGAACCTTTTTTTACTCCAAATGTAAAGCTTGACCAACTTACAATTGTTTTCAAGCTCATAATAAGCTCTCCAACCTCCAATAATTATTTTCTCGATGTTATAATTCCAGTTGAGTTGATGAGAAAGTCAAACACAAATATTTATAAGAAGAAACCTGCTCTAGACAATGTTTGTCATAGAAGAAAATACCATGGGTGAGCTTTTTGGATTTAATGATCATGAGTTTAGTCTTGTGAGTATTAACTCTCATACTCATCTTTGAGTAATAGACATAAAGAGCCTTAAGTTGTTTTTCTAGGTCACCATGGCTTTTTCAAAGAAGAACAATATCATCAACATAAAGGAGAAGAGTAATGATTATACCAGCGAGCTCGGTGCCCTTGCAACCAACAGTTTCTAGACACTCTTCTAGCTTATCGATGTAAATAACAAAAAGGGTAGGGGATAGGGGAAACCCTTGCTTAACCTCGATATTTCATTTAATATCTTTAAGCCACCCTTAGTTGGTCTTAATATTGGCAAGGAAAGTCTTGTAGAGGCAGATCACAACAATCCTTAGTTGAGGAGGAACTATGATCTCTTCAAGTCTCTTCGAGAGCTTATATGGAGGGACATTGTAGAAATCTTTTCTAAATCCCACAAAACAGCATAAGAGGCATATTTTACTATTGTGACATTCCTCTGCAATAATCATGAGAGTGACAAGGTGGTTGATAGTTGAGTGATGTCTCCTAAAACCAGCTTTCCCCTTAGCCCTTTTACCATGGTTCTCAAGACAAATTCTAATATCATTTTCTAAAATAAGCCCATAAAGCTTAGCTAGTATGTGGCTAATCATAATGGTCATGTAGTTAGAGGGAATGCTTTTGTCCCCATTTTTAAAAATTAGCACACTGAAGGCTTTGCGTCCAAAGCTTAGGGAAGCCATGTTTTGCATCCAAGTTGAGAAGCTTGTGGAGATGAAGAATGAGGACAAATCTTCCCATTTTAAAGATCTCATTGTGGTATCCTGCAATATCTTTAGCTTTCCCATTAGCGAGCCTATTAATCCAAGACTCAAGGTCATCCACAAAAAAATATATCTTCCTTAATAGGAGTGTTTAATATGGTGCCCATGGTGTCCTGAGAGTCATACAACTGCTTAAGATAGTTATCCCAATTTTCTAATGGGATAGAATTATTATCTTTAGTTTTACAAACAAGCACATTCTACCAAAACTTTATGGGCACAAATTTAGAGAGGTGGAGAAGATTCTCTTGTCTCTTATTAATATATGAACTCTTCTTCCTCGTGACGAGAGTTTTGTATATGCTTATATTATGTAGCTTAACTATTTCATTAGGGGTGTCTCTGATTGCTTTCCTCGAAATTGTGTCTTTTGTTTTCACTAGTCTCCTACATGTGGGTGGTATGCATATAACAAGATTAAGGGATAAAGACAGATTCTGTGGTTTAACCGTTAAGTAACTGAAAGTTTTTAATATGGTTGAAGACATGAGTGTGAGAATAACTCATTTATATTAGAAAAAAATAGTAAAACTATATTTATATGTTAATAATATATATAATTTTAAATAAAGATATTTATAAATTTCAAAATAAAAATATATAAAGTTGTTTCAACTATTTTAGAGTAATTTTGAATTTATATTTTTAATTAAAATTAATATTAATTATGTAGTTATACATGTTTATTTTAAAATATAACTTCTAAAATTTTAATTTAATTATTAAATTATTTATAATTATTAGATAGAGGGTAAAAATTTATATGTTTATTTTAAAATATAGTTTCCAAAATTTTAATTTAATTACCAATAATTATTACTTAGATGTTAGAGACTTAATTCCATAAAATATTTTATAATCATTTTATTAATAATCACAAATCAATAAAAAAATAATAATATTTTATCATTAATAATAATAAAAATAATAAATTTATTATTCATTAATATATATATATATATATATATATATATATATATATATGAATGACAATTTAAGATGTATAATAAGGTAAACACAAAATTCATATAGTTTTGTTAATTTTAACATATATAAATACTAATAGTCATATAGGAACCTCCTTGAGGAAATTTACTTGGAAACCCAGCTAATGTGACTGAAGGTCTCATGTTCAAATATCTTGCCCATCTAACCTAAAGGTGAAATGGATATTTTATTTATATTTTCATTATTTTATTTTAAAAACATTATTTACTTTTAAATCCTAAAAATGCCACACCTACCAAATCGAAAGAAAATCCAGAGCGACCTCTAGTTTTGGCAGCAAACCGGATATAAGAACCAATCCTTGAGTGTACCATATTTCCCAACTGTAAAATGAAACAATACGCAACAGATGTCGTCAAAATAATGTAAGCTACTACAAAAATATTTCAGAAAATGTTGAGATAAATTATTACAGGGTTGAAATAGTTTAGATAATCCATCTACAAGAGGTATAAAGGGGCGTACGTTAGCATAAAAGAAGAGGCTACAATTAACTTGAAGTAGGACCACAGTCCTGTGAAGGCCTTCCAGCTGAAGCCAGTCCATGTTGTTGGAAAGGCAGAGGATTTAATCACACAAATAACGCAAAGATTTCACACAAGAACAATGAGTTGCTGCTCTTCTATTAATCATAAAACTCTCTTACTCTCTTTCTCTCTTAAAAAAATGAACCCGTGAAGGGTATTTAATCTAATTGACATGCACACACTGTCACTCATAACTGAACTTAATCAACTCACTTAACTCGCTCTTTAACTCACTCACCAAATCTAACTGTAACTCAACTCAACTAACTCACTTAACTATTTGTCTAACTTCTGCATCAGGAAGTAATTATATATTTTAACACTCCCCCTTAATTACGACCTCTAAACTAAAACATAACTCATGACACATCAAACATGCCTGCTGGTCTATGTCTCAGCTAGGCTTACAACTCCCAAGTTTCTTTTGTGAAACTCAAACAAATCTACTGCTAATGGCTTCGTAAAGATATCAGTGAATTGATCACTCGTTCTACAAGGCTTCAAGTGAACTTCTCCATTTTTCACTAGTTCTCGAATAAAATGATATCTAGTATCAATATGCTTGCTCTTTTGATGAAACACACTATTCTTGGATAGTGCAATCACTGATGTGTTGTCACAATATATCGTTGTTGATCCTTGTTGTTTCTGCATGAGTCCATCCAATACTCTTCTTAACCATACTGCTTGACATGATGCTAAAGTTGCTGCTACATATTCTGCTTCTGCTGATGATAGTGTAACAATAGGTTGCTTCTTAGATGCCCATGCTATCACTCCTGAACCGAGATGGAAAACATAACCAGATGTGCTCTTCCAATCATCCAAACTTCCTGCAAAATCACTATCTGTATATCCAATCAATTCTTTCTTTTCTGTACTTGTATACATTATGCCATAATCTCTGGTTCGTGCTATGTATCTCAAAATTATTTTTCCAACACTCCAATGTGTGTCTTTTGGAGTCTCCATGAATCTGGAAATTAGACTCACTCCCTGCATAATATCTGGTCTTGTCGCTATGAGATACATGAGGCTGTCAACCAATATTTTGAATAGAGTTGGATTGACATCTGCCCCTTCATCATCCTTACTTAAATTTGTACCTGTTGCAACTGGTGTAGGTACAGGTTTGGAATTATCCATCCTGAATCTTTTCAGCAAATCTGTTGCATACTTATTTTGTGAAATAAAGATGCCTTTTTCAGATTGCTCAACTTCAATGCCAAGAAAATATTTCATGAGACCTAAATCTGTCATCTCAAATTCTTTCATCATGGCTGCTTTAAATTCATCTATTTCAAGATCACCTGTAAAAATCATATCATCAACATACAAGCAAACTATCAAAATCTGTCCATGCTCATTTACCTTTGTGTATAAGGTATGCTCAATGCTGCTTCTACAAAATCCATTCTTGATCATATAACTGTCGATTCTGCTATACCATGCTCTAAGTTCTTGCTTCAGTCCATAGAGTGCTTTCTTCAATCTGTAAACTTTATCCTCTTGTCCTTCAACTTCATAACCTGGAGGCTGCTGCACATAAATTTCTTCTTCTAAAATTCCATTCAAGAAGGCTGATTTGATATCCATCTGATATAATTTCCACTTGTTCTGAGTTGTTGTCGCTAGAACTGCTCTTACAGTATCCAATCTGGCGACCGAAGAAAAATTTTCTCCAAAGTCTATTCCCGATTGCTGCGAGAATCCTTTTGCTACAAGTCTTGCTTTAAATCTGTCAATCTCACCTTTCTCATTCACTTTTGTCTTGTATACCCACTTCACACCAATGAGATTTTTATCTTTTGGTAAATCAACCAAATCCCATGTATCATTCTTTTCAATTGAATTCATCTCTTCATCCATGGCTTGCACCCAATTGTCATCTCTGATTGCTTCTTCAAACGAAGAAGGTTGGAATGCTAACAATGCAAAATTTGAACTAACATCCAAATCATCATAAATATATTTTAAAATTCTCATCTTTTTCTTACCTGATTCGCTGCTTGGAGAATTCTGATCTGTGGATCTGCTTGAAGATCCATGCTGCTCTGAAAATCTGGGAGTCCTTGCTGGTGTGACTCTGTTTGGTGTCTGCTCTTTTGGTTCTTCCTGCTCCTCTTCTTCTACAAGAGCATCCTCCATCAATGGTGTTTGAGCATCGGTTAGTGTGTCTACAGTCCCATTCCATGACTCTTGTTCTTTGAACACAACATCTCTGCTAATGATTGTCTGCTTTGTGACAGGGTTATACAATTTGTAAGCTTTTGACTGCTCACTATAACCAATAAATATACATTTTTCACTTTGATCATCTAATTTGCCTCTTATTTTCTTAGGCACATGTGCATAGGCTACACATCCAAAAACTCTGAAATGAGATACACTGCAAGACATACCTGACCATGCTGCTTCTGGAACTCTGTTCATCACGCTCTTTGTAGGAGATCTATTTATCACATAAACAGCACATGCAACTGCTTCTGCCCAATACTCATTAGACAAGTGTCTTGCTTTCAACATGCTCCTTGTCATGTTCATGATTGTTCGATTCTTCCTCTTTGCTACACCATTCTGCTGTGGTGTGTATCTGGTTGTAAACTGTCTTCTGATTCCATGTTGTTTGCAGTACTCATGGAATGCCTTCGAATCGTATTCTCCACCACGATCCGATCTCAATACCTTGATCTGTTGATCACTTTGGTTCTCCACAAAATCTTTGAACTCTTTGAACTTTGCAAAAATTTCAGACTTCTGCTTCAAAAAGTAAACCCAAGTCTTCCTACTATAATCATTAATAAAGGTGAGGAAGTAACAACTTCCACCAATCGACTGTGTCCTCATAGGTCCACACAAGTCGGTATGCACCAATTCAAGTGGTTTCTTTGCTCTGTAAGAAACTCCTTTTGGAAAACTTTCACGGTGTTGCTTTCCCAAGATGCAACACTCACAAGTGCTAGCATGTTCTTTGATGGGAGGTAAACCTCTGACCATCTGTTTCTGCTGCAACAATCTTAAACCGAAAAAATGAAAGTGTCCAAACCGAAAGTGCCATAACCAGTATGCATCAGAACATGCAGTTGTAAAAGAACTAACCTGATCATTGTAGTTCATAATGAGAGGAAAGAGTCTGTTCCTCGTCATCTGCACCTTTGCAATCAGTTGTTTGCTTGGGGATTTTTCGTAAATAACACACTGTTTCCCCTGAATGATAACTTTGTATCCTTTCTGCATCAGTTGACCAACACTAATCAAATTTTGTTTGAGTCCAGGGACATAGTATACCTCTGATATGGTCTTTGGCTCCCCCTATTTGGTCACAATTTTGACCACTCCTTTGCCATCTACTGCCACAGTCTTGTCAGTCCCCAACTTGACCTCTGTCTGCACTGTGACATCCAAATTAGCAACCAAATCCTTGTTGCCTATCATGTGGTTACTGCAACCACTGTCTAATAGCCAGACCTTATCAGACGGTGCATGCATGGTGTTGCATGCTAGAAACATAGAGTCAGTATTTTCTGTACTAACATTATCTCTCTGATTGCCTTGATTTGCAATCTTCTTTCTACAATCACGAGAATAATGACCAAATATATTGTAGTAATAGCACTTTACCTTAGATTTGTCATACCTTTGATTGTTATGAGAGCTTCTACTGCTGCTGCTTCCATGTTGATGCTCATGATCGTCTCAGCCATCTCTGTGACTGCCATAGTTGCTACCTCATCCTCTACCTCTCGATCGACCTTTGCCTCGACCTCTTGAAATATAGACTTGACTTTGGAAGGCAGTTTCCAATACGGAATCCTTATTTCTCTCTATCCTTGCCTCATGCGATAGAAGAGATCCCATCAACTCGTCAATTGTGAGTTTTTCCAAGTCGTTTGCTTCTTCTATGGCTGCTACCACAACATCAATTTGGTAGACAGGGATCGAAGAACCTTCTCGATCACTGTTCGATCCTTAATATCTTCACCATAGATTTTTAACTGATTGACGACAGACATGACCCTATTCATGAAGGAATCAATGTCCTCTATCTCCTTCATCTGCAGAATTTCGAAATCCCTCCTAGTATTATGCAATTTAACAATATTAACTTTGGCCATACCTTGATAGCTTGTCGCCAAAGTGTCTCATGCCTCTTTTGCTGACGAGGTTATCATGATCTTCTGGAACACGGCTCGATCTACTCCCTGCTGGATCAGAAGCAACGCTTGCGCATTCTTCCGCTTATCTTTCTTCCACTGTTCCCTCTCTGCATTACTGAGGGCTCGTTCTTCTGCCTCATCATGAGGTTCTGCAAACCCATACTTGACATGATTCCAGACATCATGCGCTTTTAGCATGGTCTCCATCTTAATGGCTCACACATCATAATCCTTCCCATTGAAAGAAGGAAGTTGTGGTTGAAAGCTACTTGTAGCCATCTTTCTTCAAACAGAAGTTCACTGCTGAAACCCTAAAAAAAAAGTTGATATGCTTTGCAAAGCTCCAAAAAAATCCTTATAATAAAACCCTAGGTTTTATTATTTTTTTATTATTTATATAAAAATTTCTTTATTAAAAAAAAATCTTTATACAAAAAATCCTTTCTTAAAAAAAACTTATTATAAAACCTCCACTCTTTAAAGCTTTTTTTTATAACATGTTTATAAAAAGCCCCTTTTAAAAACCTCTTTAAAAAATACCTTCTCTCACGTGCGTGTATGAGAGACTTCCCTTTTCGAATTTGAAAAGGAACACCGCACGTTACTTTATGCAAGACTCTTCAAAAATTAAAGAAGCATTCGTATGAACGTTTAACACGAAAAATTTGCAAAGCTTTTTTTTTTTTTTTAAATTCAATACGAATGGTCGCTAACGCACTTGGTGCTTGTTAGCCGTGCGTGCTAACGCATGTGCCGAATGCTTGTGGTGCATTAGTGCCTTAACGCACTGGAAACTAGAGGATGCTCGTGTGCTTTGGAATTGCTGTAACTTTTTCGTTTTTAGCGCGGTTCTTTACTGTAGGAACCCGCGTTATAACGCTCTGTCTTTAATTAACAGCGGCATTATAACGAAAAAATGCGGAAAAAAAAATTTCCTTTGATTGCTAATCCGTTTTTCTTCCGTTCTCTGTGACCTCGCTCTGATACCAATCTGTTGGAAAGACAGAGGATTTAATCACACAAATAACGCAAAGATTTCACACAAGAACAATGAGCTGCTGCTCTTCTATTAATCATAAAACTCTCTTACTCTCTTTCTCTCTTAAAACAATGAACCCGTGAAGGGTATTTAATCTAATTGACATGCACACACTGTTACTCATAACTGAACTTAATCAACTCACTTAACTAGCTCTTTAACTCACTCACCAAATCTAACTGTAACTCAACTCAACTAACTCAATTATATATTTTAACACATGTATGCTTGCAAGATGGACTGTAGAATATATATAAGGCAGTGGCAATCACCAGAAACCACCAAGACAGGCTGAGTATTAACACTGCCCCGAGCAGACCGAATCCTAGCTTGTCTACTCCAACCCAAGTGATCAAAATGTGGACTAAAAGTGTGGCAACAGAAATATAGGCCAGAGGAGCAACAATGTTCTGAGCCTGCAAAAACCTCTGCATCGGAGCGTTGATAGCAAATGCAAATAACTGAGGAATAAGTCCTCTCGAAAAAAGAGCTCCAGCAGCAGCGACTTCTTTGTTCTGCCCTATGGCAACCAATACAGGATCTGCAAACCAGTAGAAGATGGCCAGGATTATTGCAGTCCCAGTCATTATTATCATCCCCTGTTGCAAGATGACTCCAAGTGCACTGTACTGTTTAGCCCCGTATGTTTGTCCACACAGAGTCTGCACCGTTGTTGACATTCCCAGCTGCATCATGAGATTATAATTAGGAAAATAAACCACTATTATTTTATATAAAATCTAAATACAACTAGAACTAGAATTACACTGAATATCAATGAAACAAAGATATAATGAAAGATAGTGACCATAATTACATAGGCGAGTCCTTGGATCCCCACGCCGGCTATTGATGCTCCTGCGAGCTGCAACTCCCCCAGGTGGCCAGCAAACATTAGAGATATGGCACTGAGCATAAAGTTGAAAATGCTAACAATTATAGAAGGGCCTGAAAGGATCCAGAGCTTCTTGGATTCGATGATGGTAACTTTGCCAATTTTAGGCCAAGGAATGGGTTTCTGAGACAACAATAATTCTACGACGACCACCTCCTCTTCGATCTGTTGCAGAATTATATTATCTTTATGCTGATTCATTGGGTCAAGTACAGATGCATCCAACGTCATAGCATAAAAACGAAATTAAGCCAGAGTCAACTGATCGTCCTAATAGCTTTAGGTCTGTATTTATTCCCTCCTTTATCCCTTGCAATTTATTCAAGGTACAGGGTTCACTTCGATCTAAATAAAACTAAATGAAGCGAAGTACTTCAAATTTCCATGATTATTCAGTGAATCTAGTGGCTTCAGAGACGTCTGTGTCACAAGGTACTTTTTTCTCTTAAATTGTGTGTGTCACGACGCTAGCTAAACGAGGGACAACCGAACACTGGTAAGGGTGGAGAACAATAAACTTTCGATATTCAAAATCATGGGAGGGTATTTCTTGACTTGCTTCAATTATCTCACAGATCCATCGGTATTAGAGAATACGCGTATTGCAATACTACTTTGGAATTTTCATCACTTTTCAACGAATCTTTTTGTTGAGAAATTTCCGAACATTACACGTACTCTTTCATTTCTCATATGCTTTCCTGAGATACTTGTCAATGCATTAGTTTTCACGTCATTGATCATTTTTAATATAGTCTATATCCGTCATAAATATTTTGCATACTTTCCTCTGCTGTCCCTCGCTCACACTACTTTTTGCAGTCTGTCGATTCGTTTGTCTTAACCTCGATGGATAGATTCATGAGTGAGTTTGTTAGGTGATTAAACATCATTTATCGTGGTTTAATGGCTTGCGAAGTAATTTCACTATTTTAAATAATGTATTATTTTTTATTAATTGATTCGTCTCTTTTTGTTGTAATCTTGGTGGGAGCCTGCTCTCTCGGCAAGAGAAAATTGATTTTATGAGTTTTTTTTTTGTAAATTTAGTAGATTATTATTATTTTCTATTTATAAACAAAAGCAAGTAAAAAGTCTATAATTTTAGGCCTCAACTTGCTCATACGAAATCAAGTTTGTTGGTCGTTTTAACTAGTTATAAGTCATCTAAAACATATATATCTTTAATCTAGTTCTTATTGTCTTCAAATAGGTAATAGTATTTCTAAGCATAAACATCAAATTAAAATAAAAGTTATCCGCTAATATTAACAAAAACTAAAACTAGGATGATCATTTCTCAATTCAACCTCGAACAGAGTGGCCATCCGACTCCACAGGAGCCGGTTCTTTAACACTGGAACCAGACATATCAACCTGATGCATGGATTGCAACTCCTTCTCGGTTCTGCCTAAGCGGACATAGTGATGGTGTTGTCGAAGGTTCATTTCCTGAATGGACCTGTTGATCTCAGTTAAAGTTGTTGCAACTTTGGGGTCACCCCCAACCTCTGGAACAAACATTATTTCCTTAACCAGAAGGCATTTCACCGGGCAGTGTGTTCGAATGGAATGGTGGAATAGTGAAATTCTTCCTCGAGTGTGACCCGGGTCAGTGATGATGTGGTTGAGTTCTTCCTCAACAGTTTCTTCTTCTTCCTCCTGTTTGGCTCTTGCATGGCCTTCTCATCCATGAATCAGGGACTTGATGTAGCATGGTGTCTCCTCGGAATATGCTTGAAACAAATTTTCCATAACTTCCTTACCCGATTTTCTTCCACGCTTGGCTAGAGGTTTTGAAACTTTTGACTTTCCTTTTTCCGTTTCTTCCTTTTTCGTCAAGTTTCCCTTGGCCATAGTGTTTATAGAGAAATATTCCAGCAATATTTTGCGATAGAAGACTTGGCGAGGAAGACATGTAACAGTGACAAGTTTAAAACATCCCAATTGAGTATAAACCCATCAAATAAATGGTTCCATACTCCCCCCAACAACATTTGGAGTATGTCACGTTAAGAGACACAGAGTAAGCAGCCTGATTACAGAATTCTTATCCCAACGTGGACTAAACATGTGTCCCTCAATGGTAACACCATAATACAAAAACAAAGTCCAAGACAACACCAGAGCTACAACGACAACACCCTTATTCTAGTCACCCAATTTACCTATGACTCAGGGACCCCTCCCACAAGGACTAATAGCATGATACTGAAAAAAATTAGTTAAATAGTTTGCAATTTCATATTTTCTGAAAAAAATTAGTCTTATTAGTGTCTATTGTCACCCATGGACTATAGGAATCGAAATGATCTTATTTAGCATTACTTAGTTTACTTTAATTTCTAGTTTTTATCTTATATACCATTGGGACTATAGGAATCGAAATGATGTTATTTAGCATTATTTAGTTTAATTTAATTTCTAGTTTTTATCTTATATACGTTTGAGCCTGCAACTTATGCACTTATAAGCTTTTTCTTGTCGGTTAACGATATGGAAATTTATTTCATTGTTTTATTGGTTGTTTCCCGAGGTAGAGATGAAAAAACTTAGGAACAAAAAGTATGTTTCGATGAAATTTCCTTCATAGCCAAGTAATGCTAGCATTACTTGGTTAACATTAATTGTTTTTTTTAATGAGCTCCGTTCCGGTATATCTTACTTAATCGAGTCTTGACACGATCTCCTAAGCCCATACACATGACTTCTTCACACAAAAGATGGATTCTTCACGCGACTTATTTTCGTACACGAGGCTTGTTGTTAGGCCGTGAAATAACCAGTGCCCTCCGCTATGTTTTTAGGCCGTCAAATAACCAGTGCACTCTGCTACCGTATCTGCCTCCTCCTCCCCTTTAAGATAGCAATCATAGCGCCAAGATGGGAACCCCTGAAGTCACCTTGTTTTGGAGACACAATAATTTTTGTAGCAGCAACATTGGCAGATCCAGAGGTTGATGCACCACGGGCGAGACGGCCAGTGTCATCACTTTGCAGACCTACACAAACACAATTACAAAAACCTTGGCAAGTGAAGTTGAGGCAACAAGAAAAAATCGAGTAAATCAATTAGTCATCTGCAATCTCTCTAAATGTTCCCTTCTTGATAAATGTAAATATCATATAATTCTAAGGATAATATAAAAGGTTAGAAGTATTTTAGACCATAGTAATAAAAAAACTTAAAGAATAGCTTCACTTTCGCAGACCACACCATTGTTCAAAAGAATAATAAGTAAATTTCATAATAATAAGTATTTCTCTAGGCATATCACGAATGTACATATCAAAAGGCTTTTCCATATATTGACAGTGCACCTCATGCATTTCATTTTTTTTGTAGCATTTAGAGGCAGCCCGCACTTTGTTATGCCACATAGAAAATTGTCGTTCTAGATGTGAGAGTTCATGATGTACAATAAGTTGTTGTCTTAAGAACAAACCAATATCGATTGTGTCTTTATCGTTCTGGTATCATAAATATATTTATACATTTAACTGCAATGGAGGACAAGAAGCAGTAGTTATACCTTCAATTGAAAAGCGGATGAAGCAATACTATCAAATTGCTCCTATTTATGAATCTGCTTCTTATGGAAGTTAGATAGCAGTTGTATGACTTTGATAAATTCTACAAATTGAAGAAATATGAGGAAAACTTGTGTCTTTTTTCAACAATTTCACTCGCATCGACATCAATACATCCATTACTTTATATGAAAAATTAATTAACCTATCCTACGAGTTGCGTCCAAGCATAATTAATGGATACTTCGCAACATCAACTAATGGAAGCTCTACATATATAACCATGAAATCCACATGAAGCTACAGTTTTTCTCTGAAAGCCCCAAAATTCGCACGCAACTTGTTGATCATGATAGCCCCCTATGAATTTTTTGATAAACGAACAGGGGGCCAAACTGTCTTTGAGCCTTCAAGGAATGCATTCCCTCTGAAAACACATCATCCTCGAAGCCTCCTTGTAATTTTTTCCTTTGGGGAATCCTCACCACTGTTCCCAGTTTTGAAGCCTCTCTATTTGTGAAGAAGAATGCCCAAAAAGGCCTTTTCCCTCTTGTTTCATTCCCACTTAACCTCTGATTCTTCACCTTTTTCCCCTTTCTTAATTCCTCATTAACCCCTTAAAATCACCCAAATCCCCTTTTAAACCTTACAAATACCCTTTTTTGGTCTAAAATTCCCTTTTCCTCTCTACCGTTACCCCTTTTCAGCCTTAAAATGCATTGAAAATAGACCAAAAACCCACTTTCCTTCATATATCAGGCCTAGCCCCTTTCGGCCATCCCCCTTAACCACTTCCCCTCCATATGCCCTGCGCCTGAGACCAAGTGCTTAAGGCCCAGGTGCTTATCGCAATCGGAGAAGCGGACGGAAGCACATTCCTGTGTTAAACGAAGAAAAACTCTGATGCGATGACATTGTTCTGTGATTCTTGGGAATAATCTCCACCGTTGATTCTCATTCTGATCTGACGGTCACCACACCGTCGCCTGATCGCTAATCACAAATCATAAACGGTGCTACCCTCCACCCTTTGCGATTGCGATCCTCCTATTGATATCCCTGCCGTTGATTTCCCTTTTGATCCGACGGCCCTCGCTTCCCCACTCCGATCGCAATCGCAATTTTCAGATTGTGTCACCCATTGCCCTCCTCGATTGTGATCCTCCGATTGTAATCTCCACCGTCGATTTCCCTTAGATCCGACGGCTCATATTAAATTGCCCTCCGCCTTAACCGGGTCCCACCATCAAAGGCCTAATTCCATGCATTTGATCCATTTCCTTTGTATTTTCCCGGGACTTAAAACTCTAGGATTTAAATTTCTTCTCCCGTTTTCACCATTCCCACCACCATTCCTCCAGGCCTCCACAACATTCCTTCCTCCACTCCCTAGATTTCTTGATGAGTTTATAGTATTGTGCAGGGTTGTTACAGAGTGATGAATTCACTCCAGGTTCCACAATCACGGTCACTATGATTCGGAACGCAGAAAGGTTATTGTAGTAGCAGTTAGAGTATCAGTGTCGAAGACCTGCCACGACAGAAACAGAAGATTGAAGACAATTTGGGGATTTCGGCTAAAATTGATTATCAAAAGCCCATCCTCCAAATTAAATCAGAATTAAAGAAAATCATGAAGATCTACGGGCAGAAAAGCCTCTACTGCCACATCAGAGGAAAATTGATTCCTCTCAGCCAACATTCTTCCATCTGTGACAGCGACCGCCTCAACTCCACCTCGTCAGTGAACATCGTCAATTCATGATTCGGCCCTAGTGGCCTTTTACTTCCATTTAAGTTTGTTACTTTTAAATTTCGGGTGGAATTCACCTTCCACTCCTGCATTTTACTTTCTGTCAGAAAATGTTGTTTAATATTTTTGTTTAAAACGACCATGAGCGTAACTGTCAATGATGAGATGCCCCTATTCCTCATCATGATTTTGGTTATTTTTGATGGAGACGTCAAACTGATTTCCAACACGCGAGGAAGATATTTTTCCCAAAAATATCTTCTCGCTCATGTTTCTGAGGCTTCTATATAAGCAAGAACTGAAGAGAAAAACAGGTTACAGATTTTCTGAAGAATTTGTTGTGAAAGAGTTTCTTGTATGAATTTTGTTGAAGTTTTAATACGAATGTGAAGAGCCCATTGGGTCTCAACGATAAGGATTTTTACCTCTAATGAGGATTCTGGTCTTGATGCTTTATAGTTTGTAATTCCGTATTATGTGATATAGTTTAGCTGCAGGGATAATTTTAGGGGCGAATTTTAGCCCAAAGGCGAAATTTAAGGGGTTTTAGATTTTATTGGGGCGAATTTTTTATATAAAACCTTTTGTATAGTTTTGTATAATTAGTCCCAAAATTATTTTAAAAATAAATAATTATTATGGTTTAGCCAAAAAAAAATAAGAGCGCATAAAACATAAAACGGTAAATTCGCCTCCGCATTTAGTGGTCTGGACAGTTTTCGTTTATATTCGCCCCGATTTACTAGGCTCGAGGGTTTTGGACCTGCATTCGCCCCAAAATCCAGTATGGCTGCAGGGTTGGAGTCGACAATGGAGTCGGTCTGGAAAAGAGGTGTCTACTCATATCAATCCAGGAACCCTTCGGCCACATATGAATCCGCCATCGAAATGGGTGAATCGGTCTGCTGGGGCTGCGTTTTTTTGGAGGTGCTTGGTCATATGGCTGGAGTTTTCCAAACCCAACATGGAATGACGCTGTTGCTGGTCTTGCCCCTGGTTGGCCCGGTTTCCCAAATATGAATGGTGGTTTGAGCATTGCATGGAGTGTCTTACGTTGGTCCTGGCTTTGTATATAATGCCCTGATTGGCACTTTTCGCAAAGCAGGCAAAGGGTCCAAAGCTGAAATTATTGCTGCCTTTATGGAGAGGAATGGCTGCGTTCCAGATGTGGTTACGTACAATACTTTGATCAACTATCACTCCAAGGAAGGCCATTTGAATGAGTCTCAGAGGCTGTTTCTTAAAATGACAGATAAGGGTATTGTTCCTAATAGCTATAGTTACAATGAGCTAATTGTTGGCTTCTGCAAGGCAAACAAATTGGAGAAAGGCTATCTGCTAGTATCTCAAACGATGGAGGTTGCTGGCTTAAGTGATGTTGTTTCATACAACACACTTATTAATGCACTTTGCAAACTTCGTAGAATTGGTACTGCTTATAAGCTGTTGAGTGAAATGTTACAGAAAGGTATTGTTCCAGATATTGTCACCTACACTACACTGATAAATGGGTTTTTTGAAGAAGGTCATCCTGACCTCATAGAGGAGCTTTTCCATGAGATGTGGACGGAAGGTTTTACGCCTGATGTGATTACCTATACCACTGTGATTAATCACTTCTGCAGGATGGGTAGGACTGAACAGGCCCGTGATCTGCTATCTGATGGTAAGAAAGGGAATTAACCCTGATGTGGCTTCATACAATGCTTTAATAAATCGGCTTTGCAAATCGTTTAGAATAAGTGAGGCGGTTGAACTTTTTGAAGAAATGATAGAGAGTGGTTGCTATCCGGATGAGCATACTTATAGTCTGGTCATTGGAGGTCTTTGCTGAGAAGAAAGCTGAGAAAAGCTTGTAAACTTTGGGATCAAATGATGGAGAAAGGCTTCATCCTTGTTCAAGCACTCGTGAAATTTTGGTCGACACTGTTCGAAGGAAGGGCATGATTGAAGGGAATACAAAACGGGTACTATTATAACTTTCCAGATTTTGTGTACAATACCTGTTCTGTGTATCACACATCACTCTTCCTACTAGCTGACAATAGGGATCCTTTTAAATGTTGCTTCACAATTTATGCGTAAATAACTAGAGATCAAAATTAACTCCTCTTCGAACAAGCTTATGCTATAAACTTGAGATCAAAATTATATATCTTCCTTTTTCCCGTTGAACAATTTGTTCAATTAAACTTTGGTTCGTGGCTTTCTTTAATTTGTATATATTTACTTATTTTTATGGTGAAGCTCTTGTAAAGGCTGGAGTTCCAGGATAGAGAATGGGCTGTCGGTCAATCTTGCTTAGTTTCTAAGCAAGCAATATTTCAACAAGGGGTTTTCAAACAATGCTAATTAGACAGAAGTACACTCATGGGCATGACCACCGTACTGTTGCTCCTCGGTCAAACAGGTTGGTGCCCCTGCCAACTGTTTTTAAAAATTGAATGGCAGCAGCTGTTGGAGCCATTGACCAAGAGAAAGTAAACTTGAAATTGTGCTAATGAGTTATGTACTCATTTGGTTAATAGTATGATGTTTTGGACTCTTGAGTCTAGAGGCCATTTAGAAGCTTAATTGTTTATGTATTTTCACTCAGAAGTTCAACTATATGTAATCCCAAAACTTATGTCATGATTCCATTATAATATATTCACCTTTTACCATGCACAAGCAAAATTTGAACATTTAGTGTCTAATGGTTTGGATTTACATTGTTACATGGATCTATTTTTTTAATTCAAATTTGAGTATTTTAGGTATTATTTTGTGGTCCAGTTCTTCAACCCAGTTTTTTCCCAGTTCTGGCCCATTTTGTGATTTTGGGAATCCAGTTCCAGTTCTGACTACTATGTTCAGTGCTCAGATGTACATATCAAGGAAAATAATTCTAGCAAATAGAAATAATGTCAATCACTTATCACGAATCTGCAATATAGCTTCCCATTTATAAATAGTTGGCACTACCACATGGTGAAACAACAGATTTAGTCAAGTGACACATATAGGTAAATGAATTCATTAGAAGGGAGCATACTGACCTTTCATTTTTCATGGAACAAAGAGTTGTCATGGACAATGGATCTTAACATTGTTTCTTGCTCAATTGAATTATCCAACTTGGGACCTTCATTTCAAATCCACCCGGTGCTTGTAATATGCAAAATATCCATTATTAAACTGCCAAACATACTCTACTACATAGGACCACTCGATGCATGTCTGTCTTCCAAACAGAATTCTGAATATATAATTATATGTTTAGTTAAAAACATTGATGGATCTGTTGTGGGAAGCATGACAACCTATAAAAATGTATACTAATATTTGCCACCCAAAAGGTCATAAGACTTTCTTCACCATTTGACCCCAATGCACATCATCCCCAGTATTATTCCAGAGCATCCCATTTCTTTTAACCATCATATTATCAAAATTATAACATATCTTATTCATTCCAAAGAATTCCCATTTAACCAAGAACATAGTGAAATATACAACAGTTTGAACTTTGTACCAAGCCCTCTTAATTCCGCTAATAAGAAATTGTACGACATATATATATATATATATATATATATATATATATAATCAGAATAACAGTACTATTTATCTCACTAGAGACCTGTAAAATATGAGAATTTAACAAAATTATAGACAAAGGGAGAATAGGGTGCAGCACTTGGTATACTTAAAGTTTACAATTGAAGGAACCACGAAGTAGTTAGAAGCATCTAACAGTCTGGCATCTCAGGTGTCTATCAACTCAAATGCTCTGCTTTCTAGGAATCTATCCCACCAGTGATCTACCATACCCTTTTGTATCTTTAATAGCTCAACATCTCCTTGTCATAGATAGTTAAAAGAAAGCCATACAAAATCATCACTTGCACAAAACACTTGGGGTAGACATGATACTAGGGGACTAATATGGATGATTGAAGCTATCTTGCCCACTGCATCTTTATTCAGAATCACTTTCTGCTGGACGAGTAGGCTGGATATAACCATTTCTTGGCCCCAAGCACATGCTTTTGCCATACAAAGTTGTTTGTTTGTTTGTTTGTTTGCTTTTTTTTTAACACCAACAAGGACAGCTAAACTTAAATATACAGGGATTTACAAAATCACTCCAGCTGTACCTTAAGGCAATACATAGTCATCAGTCCCAAAATTTGATCTAAGACTATTTGCCTTTGTATCTATGTGTATAAATGCAGTACATCTATGCCATTAGCTGGCAATTTAACCAAAAATTATGATTGTAAACTAACTTACAGACTGACTTTGGGTAGTTATTAGGACAAAGCTTAGATGCTTTAATAAAAAATGACTAAACCAACATATCAATGCAACTCATGAAAATAGCACCTGTACAAAAGACCAACTATAACTAGTCTGGACTTTTGCTGGAGGAAGATAACCCAAAGGGACAAGTATGCATGCCATATCAATTTGGAACTCCCAGGGAAGCACTGGTCAATGCTCCCTCTTAAATATATGAAGTTTTAACTGACATGGATTGCACAATACACACATACCTCTGGTACTTCTGACACAACTCCCAATATTCCTAGAAAGACTCTGCCACAGAAAACTCGTGGTGCTTTTGTTATACAATTTATAAGACATTATTAAACCCATTGCGGGTGGAAATTCCACTCCACGAGGGAATTTCTACATGAATGCACTGAAAATGAACCCATAATTATTTGAAATGCCTAAATTCCCTTGTCCTTTAATATGTTCTATAACTACCACTTTGAATGCATCAGTTGTAATTAGTCACAGTCAGCTACATTAATGCCACAATTCCCATTTCTAGAGAGAACCTGAAACTCCCAAGCTTGACTCCAACATTCACCAAAGTCGAATTGAAGGATTGCCTTTGATGCCTCCCATAACGCCATTCCAAATTCATCATATCAACAGTGTTTTTCAAATACAGAACATCTGTGTAAAACCTAAGTTGCTACTGCAAACACAATGTGTCTGATTCCCTAGACCACCAAAAAACAAGTTGTAAAGTTCTGGCATTGCATCTAAGCAAAAATTAATATTGTACATTGTACTCAAACAAGCTTGACAAATTAAGCCTCCTCAAACTTAGGTTTCAAACAAGTGTCACAAACAATCTCTGAGCAGCAACGGAGGCACAGTGACTATCACAGCAACTGAAGATTATTATGCAATGTTAGAAGGGATTACAAGTGTTGGCCAAGTGGATTTTTCCACCAGTATTTAAGTTTTTTCCTACAAATGGATCGGTAGTTAAAATTTTCCCTGCAGGTGACTAATTAGTTAATAGTATGATGTTTTGGACTCTTGAGTCTAGAGGCCATTTAGAAGCTTAATTGTTTATGTATTTTCACTCAGAAGTTCAACTATATGTAATCCCAAAACTTATGTCATGATTCCATTATAATATATTCACCTTTTACCATGCACAAGCAAACTTTGAACATTTAGTGTCTAATGTTTTGGATTTACATTGTTACATGGATCTATTTTTTTAATTCAAATTTGAGTATTTTAGGTATTATTTTGTGGTCCAGTTCTTCAACCCAGTTTTTTCCCAGTTCTGGCCCATTTTGTGATTTTGGGAATCTAGTTCCAGTTCTGACTACTATGTTCAGTGCTCAGATGTACATATCAAGGAAAATAATTCTAGCAGATAGAAGCAATGTCAATCACTTATCACAAATCTGCAATATAGCTTCCCATTTATAAATAGTTGGCACCACCACATGGTGAAACAACATATTTAGTCAAGTGACACATATAGGTAACTGAATTCATTAGAAGGGAGCATACTGACCTTTCATTTTTCATGGAACAAAGAGTTGTCATGGACAATGGATCTTAACATTGTTTCTCGCTCAATTGAATTATCCAACTTGGCACCTTCATTTCAAATCCACCCGGTGCTTGTAATATGCAAAATATCCATTATTAAAATGCCAAACATACTCTACTACATAGGACCACTCGATGCATGTCTGTCTTCCAAACAGAATTCTGAATATATAATTTTATGGTTAGTTAAAAATTTTGATGGATCTGTTGTGGGAAGCATGATAGCCTATAAAAATGTATACTAATATTTTCCACCCAAAAGGTCATAAGACTTTCTTCACCATTTGACCCCAGTGCACATCATCCTCAGTATTATTCCAGAGCATCCCATTTCTTATAACCATCATATTATCACAATTATAACATATCTTATTCATTCCAAAGAATTCCCATTTAACCAAGAACATAGTGAAATATACAACAGGTTGAACTTTGTACCAAGCCCTCTCAATTCTGCTAACAAGAAATTGTGCGACATATATATATATATATATATATATAATCAGAATAACAGTACTATTTATCTCACCAGAGACCTGTAAAATATGAGAATTTAACAACATTCTAGACAAAGGGAGAATAGGGTGCAGCACTCGGTATACTTAAAGTTTACAATTGAAGGAACCACGAAGTAGTTAGAAGCATCTAACAGTCTGGCATCTCAGGTGTCTGTCAACTCAAATGCTCTGCTTTCTAGGAATCTGTCCCACCAGTGATCTACCATACCCTTTTGTATCTTTAATAGCTCAACATCTCCTTGTCATAGATAGGTAAAAGAAAGCCATAAAAAATCATCACTTGCACAAAACACTGGGGGTAGACATGATACTAGGGGACTAATATGGATGATTGAAGTGATCTTGCCCACTGCATATTTATTCAAAGTCACTTTCTGCTGGACGAGTAGGCTGGATATAACCATTTCTTGGCCCCAAGCACATGCTTTTGCCATACAAAGTTGTTTGTTTGTTTGTTTGTTTTTTTTTTTTTTAACACCAACAAGGACAGCTAAACTTAAATATACAAGGATTTACAAAATCACTCCAGCTGTACCTGTAGGAAATACATATTCATCAGTCCCAAAATTTGATCTAAGACTATTTGCCTTTGTATATATGTGTATAAAGGCAGTACGTCTATGCCATTAGCTGGCAATTTAACCAACAATTATGATTGTAAACTAACTTACAGATTGACTCTGGGCAGTTATTAAGACAAAGCTTAGCTGCTTTAATAAAAAATGACTAAACCAACATGTCAATGCAACTCATGAAAATAGCACTTGTACAAAAGACCAACTATAACTGATCTGGACTTTTGCTGGAGGAATATAACCCAAAGGGACAAGTATACATGCCATATCAATGTGGAACTCCCAGGGAAGCACTGGTCAATGCTCCCTCTTAAATATATGAAGTTCGAACTGACATGGATTGCACAATACACACATACCTCTGGTACTTCTGACACAACTCCCAATATTCCTAGAAAGACTCTACCACAGAAAACTCATGGTGCTTTTGTTCTACAATTTATAAGACATTACTAAACCCATTGCGGGTGGAACTTCCACTCCACGAGGGAATGTCTACATGAATGCACTGAAAATGAACCCATAATTATTTGAAATGCCTAAATTCCCTTTTCCTTTAATATGTTTTATAACTACCACTTTGAATGCATCAGTTGTAATTAGTCACAGTCAGCTACATTAATGCCACAATTCCCATTGCTAGAGAGAACCTGACAACTCCCAAGCTTGACTCCAACATTCACCAAAGTCGAATTGAAGGATTGCCTTCGATGCCTCTCATAACGCCATTCCAAATTCATCATATCAACAGTGTTTTTCAAATACAGGACATCTGTGTAAAACCTAAGCTGCTACTGCAAACACAATGTATCTGATTCCCCAGAGCACCAAAAAACAAGTTGTAAAGTTCTGGCACTGCATCTAAGCAAAAATTAATATTGTATATCTCCCCATCTTTTTCCTTGCTGGTATAAGTTGGACATCTTGAAAATTTTTGTGATGTAAAAGGTTGTACCAATGACCTTTTTGCTAGAACGGTTTACTATGCACAAGAGCAGAAGATTCATTGTGTTGAGTTGAAATGCACGCAGTACAAGCCATTAAAATGCTGAGTAGGACTGTGAGTTTTTTATTCTAGTGAGCTCTTACTACTGGGACTCCTGCCATGGGTGTCTTGCTCATTATGGGTTACAATGTCTCCAATGGCATGTGAGGAAGACCCAAGATTATATATCTTCACTATTTGTATATTCCGGGCTGTGGATCCTTCCATTCTACTTTGGATTTGCAGTCCTGTTATATATTCTTCCTTATATCCACTGTGAGTTTCTTTAGAAGCTTCATTCGATACTTCTATAGAATCCTTTACAAGAGCTATTCCTTTCTCTACCTTACGGAATACCTCAATTTTTAGAATTAAGGTAAGGTGTCTGTCAGTTGGTGCTTGAAGATGCATTATTGGAACTTGACTCACATCACTAGTTTCCTACCTATCCATTTTACTTCCAGTGTAAATGTCTTTAGTAGGGTCAGAAATTTCTTGTGATAGAGCAATAGATAGATTCGAAATATTTTTACTGCTATAGAAATCTAGTGTAGAAACACTCATTGCCAATGAATCATTGGTAGCCAACACTTCGTCACAAACAGCAAAACCCCTTCAAGGGGAAAACCCATAAATAATATCTTCTATTCTTATAGAGTCTGGTCGAATGAGAAATCCAAGACTCTCTTGATTCATGACAAATATTATCTTGACTTGACAAGCCCTAGGAGCATGAAATGCATGCTTGATCTAGTTGACCATTCAAATGGAGCATGAAACCCATATGCTTGAAAGCAATATTTTCTTTCTTCTTTTGCTTGTAACATAAGATACTTAATACATAATGACATGAGTACAATGGCAATTATGAAGACCGAAACTAGTTACATTTTCGAACACTGACAAGGGGCACCTCTGTCTCAACCCCTTGCCAGGCCTAAAGAATGCAGTTGCTGAACCATTTATCAAGACAAAGAGAAAAAGGAAGATGTGACACAGATTATTGCCCAATATACAAAATGGACTTGAAACCTCAGATTAATTAACATCATTCTTAAGTAAAGCCAACTAGCTTATCATCAGCCTCTAAAAGATCCAGCTTAACCACCATTGGTTGCAATCTCTGTCTTAATAGTCTGTAGGCTTTCCTTTACTACACCAATGGATTCATGTATCTGTCTTTGCATGAACGAAAACCAAACTGTTCATTAGAAATAGATGTAGACAGCAAGCTCTTAAATCTCCTAGCAATGATTGTTGCCACTGTTTATAGAAACAACACACAGGAAAATGTGCCTAAATGACTCAAATGTAGGATAATCATCAGATTTAGGAACAAGGGCCATGAAGGTAGCACACTTCTTTTCAGAAGCCCTGGACTCTTCTGTCACTCTCAAGTTTCTCAAAAATTTCGGTGGAATGTAGGCCTAAATTCAATCATAGTATTATGGTCCCTAGAGGGTTTTGTCAGCAGGCATGGGTTGGATGAGTAGTCTATGATGTGGATTTGCCTATTGGTGCTTTTACTTATAATGCTTCTTTTGTCTCTTGATTGGAAAAGGTTGGATAGAATGCCGGGGTATCAAAAGAGTTGTTACCTTTAAATTATGAGGACAACTTTTTGAAATGAGCAAGAAATGTTGGTTTCTATATCTCAGTTGAAGTTAATCATTAAGTGATTCTCTAGAGGAAATAATGCCCGATTCCAGTAGCAAGGGGAAAACACAATGTTTCAACTATATTTGTGAATCTTCTAAATCCAAATCTCCCTCCCTTTCAAATCTAATTAAAAATATACCTCTACTGGGCCAAGCCTACTTCATCTCTTTGTTCAAAATACCTGGAATGTATCCAAGATTCAAGAACTGTCACATGTCTATGTTGAGGCTAATTCCTAAGGTTCATTGGGTTTGAAGGTTAGGATTTGAATTTAGACGAATCTTAACGGTGAAGGGAAATTGCACCAAAGTTTTGTGCAAATTCAACTATGTTTACAGGGGTATTTTGTAGGTGAACAGGAATGGTTGCAAATCCCTGAAACTTCAAGGTCACTTACGCTTATACCATTTGATGCATATAACATTGAAAATTAGCAAATTTAAATAATATACATTAGCTCCAGCTAAATTTATTGAATATCACTCCATATAAAATACAATTCTGTTACCTGATACCTGAGAGCCCAACCAACACTGTTTACGGTGTTTTCCTGGAGTGTTCCAAGTGTATGCCCCTTGATGGATTTGTGCACAGTTTTTTTTTGAGTCTGGGCTCTGTATCTGTTCCATTTCCATCACATGTGAACTCCATTCCTGCAGAGTCTTCCCCTCTTTTCTAATTCTTTCACTGTGATAGACATGGTCTATGTAGTGTTACCTAAAAATTGATGGGCTAATAGGGACAAAGTAGCCTATCGATCCCCCTAGGCTATAGTCCTCGATAAAGGGGAAACCCCTAAATACCCAATTTTTGGGCAAGTCTGGGGCAGCTAGGGGAAAAAATGCCCAAAGTTGGGGTTTGATGTGAATTTCACTCTATTAATTAAGGAGAATCTCCTCAAGGAAATCTATAAATTCAGGCGGGTTGGATTTATTTAAGGCATCACTGGATTGGATCATTTATCTCTGTTTTTCTTTGAGCCTGAGGCTTTGAGGGTTTTAAGATCCTTTCTCTCCTATCAATTTCGGTGGTGAAAGATTCCATCATTCCACCCTAGTTGGTAATTTTATTTTCTCTTTTTCCTTTCCTATTTTGTTTTGGTTAGCAGGACTGAGGAGACTGTTCTATCTGAAGAATATCAAGTTTTTGGAGGAAAAATGTTGAGGAAGGGCATCCACATTCATTTTGAAGATAAACAGATTTATCTGAGACAAACAAAGACTAATTTGTGTAGCAGATCAAAGTAACCTGCGGTTAAACTCTATATGAATCATCCTGAAGTGGAAACAAATCATCTGAAGGAGGCCAAAGTGCTTCCCGAAGCTGGATGTCTATAGCAAAGCAGGCCACTGACAACCACAGGCTGCAGGCCCAAATTCTGGCAGCACTGGATTGGATCATTTATCTCTGTTTTTCTTTGAGCTTGAGGCTCTGAGGGTTTTAAGATCCTTTCTCTTCTATCAATTTTGGTGGTGAAAGATTCCATCATTCCAATTTAGTTGGTAATTTTATTTTCTCTTTTTTTCTTTCCTATTTTGTTCTGGTTAGCAGGACTGAGGAGACTGTTCTATCTGAAGAATATCAAGTTTTTGGAGGAAAAAGGTTGAGGAAGGGCATCCACATTCATTTTGAAGATAGACAGATTTATCTAAGACAAACAAAGACTAATTTGTGTAGCAGATCAAAGTAACCTGCGGTTAAACTCCATGTGAATCATCCTGAAGTGGAAACAAATCATCTGAAGGAGGCCAAAGTGCTTCCCGAAGATGGATGTCTATAGCAAAGCAGGCCACGGACAACCACAGGCTGCAGGCCCAAATTCTGGCAGCAAATTTTTTGAGGCAAGCAATCTGTGGCAGAGGGCTGAATCTTCTGAGGTTGGCCAGTTCAAGGATCCTTGGAGACAGATCAGTGCCATTAAAGCAAGGTTCCTGAAAGTTGAAACACTGAAGTTCATCTATGATAGGACGAATTTCTGGAGACTCTGCAAGAATTTTAAGTCAGATTAGTGCCACTCCTGAACCTCCAAATCAGCATATCGAAGTCAAACTCAAATTCCCTGTACTCTTCTGGAAGAATCCTTCTGTGATGGATCAGTCCCTCCTCTTCTGAAGCAAATTTGAGGTTCTGAACAGAACAGGAATTTTCCTGTAGGAGTCCTTTTTGGGTCTGTTTGGGTAGTTTTTTTGGTCAGAATTCACGAGGGAATATTGGACATGCACTGTTTAGTTTGCAGACAGTTCAGATAAGAGAATATGGTTATATCTTGTAAACCTGGAACTAGTTGCGGGATTTATTGAAATTTTTTTATGGAGCTGGATAAATTATGAACAGTGGTATTATTATTGAATGAACGGTGATTTGCTATTGAATGAACAGTAATAGCGTTATACTGTGTTGTTGAATGCGTTGTTTATTTCACTCCTAAATGAGCACAAGAATATTACTGGTAAGCCCTAGTGTCCCTAAGAAATCCTGGGGCAAAATTACCCTAGATCACTACAGGCTATTTAACAGGTTATTCATAGCAATGAATGGCCACAGAAGAATTTCGACATCCGAAGGGCATGGTTTTGTGGAATCTAGACTCTGCATAGTATCCATCCTTCAGTTCTGAAATGTTTAGATTCCTGCTGGCCCACCCGTGAACTCAAACCCCAAACTAATCTCTGATTGTGTAATAACTCAAATTTTAAGGAAGTCATGATCTTATAATCTCTCATATGTTATATTATATTTCTAAGATATAAATATAATATGTAGTTACATCATATTATTAATATAGCTAATATATTAATAATATATCTAATAATAATAATATATTATTAATATATCTAATATATTAATAATATTTATGTTATATATATATATATATATTTTCTAAATTTGTCTAAAATCTATTACTGTAACAAAATGGTACAATGAGGCACTGGCCTCAGCAGTTCTCAGCCAGAGTTCGTGGCATATAGCTTCCAAAACATGTTAAAGACTGTCCTATAATGGGAAACCACTCCAGTCCAAAAAAAATATGTGCCGCCCACAGAGGGGAAACCAGCCTAGGATATTGTTGTTCTGATTACAACCATTTTAAAACTATCTAAATTCTTCAAAAAAACTAAAATGCACCCAAATGATTGGGATCTGTGAACTTGATTCTTGAAGAGGCTTGCAGGTTTAGCTATCATTTGGTGTAGTTGGGCGTTCTTCAAGAATTCGGCAACTGTAGGTGTCGAAGTCATCCTTTTCGGCCTGCATTGCACCCATGTCATCCTTCTCCCGTTCAGTGCCAGTAACCTTATCCAGATGGTCCCGTGTCTGCTTTGCATTGCCTGCATCTGTGGTGCCTTCGTCAATATGAATCCGCTTGCGTTTGCTAGCAAGAGGCTCGCCTCGAGTTGGGTTGTGCTTCGCCGTAACGCTGATGTGAGGTTCTTCAGGAGGCTAGGATGCAAGTAAATGTCATTGCGATGTTAGAAATGTGAAGGATGAAAAACACTTCCTTTTACAATGTCTTGCTTATTCTTATTTGTGACAGGAAATGAAGCTACATTTGATGATTTTGGGACCTATTTTCACATAGATAGCGTTTGACTAGTATTAAATGATAAATAACTAATTTAACAAGACTAATGCAAAGCATCAATGGGCTCATTCAAGTACATGAAACTACCTTGATGTCTAGCTTTGACATCTTAGAAATTTTTAATGGTATATATGTTGCTTGTGTTTGGGGAATTTTGTTGAGTTTCGAGTTTTATATCTTCTTGGAAAATAATTATTGATATTTGGAAAATGTGTGATTTTATATTGGTATTGGAAACGAAGCTAGTTTTGATCTTTGATTGGAAATGAAATCACATTTGATGAATTTGGGACCTATTTCTTTTCACATAGATAGTGTCATAGTATTAAATGATAACGAACTAATTTAAGAAGTCTAACGCTAAGCAACAATGGGCTTATTCAAGTACATGAAATTGTGTTAATGTCTAGCCTTGATATCTTTGAAAATTTTAGTGGTTTGTTTGTTGCTTGTTTAGAGGATTTTGTTGAGTTTGAAATTAGTCTCTTGAATGCTTATGGTTCTCATATCATGCATATATCGATAGATCGATAGATCGATAGATCCAGTTCTATTATTATAATCATTATTGTTTTCTTTATATATTTGGTTGTTTGAGGAAAGATATTTTATTTCCTTTCACTTTGTGGCATGATTTCGACATCTTCACCTTTTAGAATATAGTAAAATATTTTTCTTATTATAGATTTTTCTTGGAAAAGAATTATTGAGAGTTAGGTGAAAATGCACAATGTTGTGTAGCATTAGTATGATAAATATGGGATAGTGCAAAGCATAGTTTTGAATATTAGTCTAAGTTGACTCGTACCTAATCAACTTAGTCAAGTTGATTGTTGGTTGAACGGCTAATTGTTGGTTCAATGGATAGAAGGTCTTGCAGGCACAAATACCAAAGGGAAAAATGGAGCCCATCATGGGGTACTCTTTGTAATTCTCCACCATTGCTACCTTTCCTCAAACTCCTCTCCAACCTCAATATCAGTGCTAGTAGTAGCATGACAAACAACACTACGCTTAGCAGAACTAGAAGAACGTGTTTTCCAAACTACACGAGAACTACTTCCCTCATGAGTATCCATGTGCCATGCTTGGTCTTGGTGGTTCTCTTCCTTCTACTCCTGGTTCAATTACCATATCTTCATTGGAACCAACACTCTGAACTCCACTAGACAACGATTCACCATTTTGTAGTAGTGATTCGCCATTTGTACTGGTGATTCGCCATGATTTTACGGGATAATATAATCTCGTGAGAGATTCGCCAAAAAATTATATATACATATTATATTATTAATAAAATCGCCTTCCATTTTTCCTATGTATCATGGGGATTCGCCTATTTTTTATATATATAAATTTAGGGGGGTTCTTAAAATTATCCCTGTTTAGCTGTTCATTTCACTATTTCCATCCTTCTTGTATCATGCTCTGGAATGCAAGTGGCTCACTGGTTCTGGTATGAATTTATCACAATCGATACTCATGCTAAGCCTATCTAGCGCTTTAAATATGGCTCAGTCATGATATGAAGTTTCATTTTCAACTTCACCCACGTTTCTTCTATATTAATTGCTATGGGATGTTATTTTTTGAAAGCTATGGACATGTATGGATTCTTATTATCTTAAGCCCATCTCATGTTCAAATAATTTTATGGAATTTCATCTCATTAGTAGTTAGTATTCCTTCTATATTTCTTACACAACAAATGCCGTCTGATTTTCAATATTTGTAAAGCATTGTTAGAATCCAGCCCTCCTTACAGAAAACTGTCTTTGAGTTGTCTGATACATTTATATTGTAGAAATTTGCTGAATAATGAATATTTATCCACTGAGATTATCCCGATCACACATTAATTCGAATTCATGCATAACACATAACCTCTTCTACAATTGATCAACAATTTGCGGAAATAGAAACAGTCGCATGCGCACATAAACACAATATGTAATGGGGAAAGCTTATAGCTGAAAACCCCCAGCTATTTTTTATATTATAATAGAAGAGAACATGTAACAATCTCAGTACAATACTCCTCACAAGTACTCAGTACTGTCTCCAAAAGTTACACACAAACTAGCTTAGTTTTGAACAAGTCACAGGTTCAAAACTCATCCACTAATTGCCTGCCTCTATTGCGCAATCAAAGCTGGTCTAATGAGAGATCCAAGTTCAAATCTCACTGGCTCCAACTGCGCAATCCTCATGGGCAATCTCCTCCAATGCTTGTGCAAATCTCATGCACAACTGCTGTCGCAACTAATAGCAAACTCACCCTTTCATCTACCTCTTCCACTGGTCTCCATTGAACTGTCCATGCACTGTAGTGAACTGATGTGTTCTTGAGTTGAATAATGAGTTAATAATTAGTGAATTAAATAATATTTAATTCACTCCACTCATTACTAGTGTATTAGCCAATTAAACTAAACACAACTAGTTCAACTAAGTTAAACCGAACACAACTCCACCAACTGTCTCATCAACTCCACCAAACTCCGCCACTTGAGTTCTAACTGAAGTCAACCATGCATGAGCTCACCAAACCCCTAGGAATAGCGTAATTCCTTCTGTCGGGTGCATGGGCCACATCCGTAGCTCCAACTGAAGTGCTGCAAGAGGATAAACTGAAGTTTATAGTCCAAATATTATTAAGGGCTAATAATATTTGACTGACCTATTTTTAGACAGGCAGTCTAAAAATAGACTTCAACCTATATGTCTAAAAATAGAGGTCCATATATTTTTACCAACTCGACCAATCATCCAAGAATAGCATACTGCAACTCCTAGACCATGCTCCATATGTCTAAAAATAGACACAGTCTAAAAATAGACTTTGCGCCAAAAATAGCCTGTGGGCGCACTTAGTGAAGGTGACTTCATTTCACTAAGCTCCATCATCTTGTTGCATTTTCAACATATATTGAGAATTCACTCCTTGCCTCTGCAGTGTTCCTTTCATTATGCTGAGTTTGTGAATATTCTGGTTCCATCTACATTGATCTTTCCTGTTAAAACTGAAATAGCAAAATAGCCTTGTTCTGCTAATTGTCCTTGTTATATCGTACTGCTCCTTGCTATATAAGATGTCCTAGGCACTGGTCTTTCACAACTCAAGGCTATCTCTAGGATTGACAACATATTTTTGGCGTCGTTGCTGGGGAATCGAAGTTGAGAGAAGTTGAATCCCTGGGCCTCGAAAAAACCTTATTCACTCTTCAAATAGGTGAGCATGGAGATTTGAGAGTTGTAGATCCCTCACCTTGGTGACTCCACATTCATTTATAAGAAAAATTTACTTGCAGTCCTGGCTCCTCGTAAGCCACACCTGAGGTTAGATACGTCTCAGCCAAAGACACCTTCTTTGTCTGACCCAGAAAAGATCCTACATAGAAGGAGTTGGAGGGAAAGACAATCAGTCCAAACTGAGATCCCTGTATTTTATTTAGAAGACTTTCCGTCCTCCTCCTCTCAAGTTTCCCAAGTGCAAGGTCCTGACTCCACTATGGGAGATACCGATTACTACTCAGATAGTCCACCCCGGGGAGGGGTCTGAATTAAAGACGAAGCTGAGTCAAGGGATACCACATACTACCCTTTTCACCCCACTCCTGAGGCCGAAGAGGTCAAAGAAGTCACCGAATTATCTGCTATTCACAGCCCATTGTTCCCATCAACACCTCAAGCTGCTTTCCAATACATTCCTATTGTTATTCATACTTCACTTCCACCTCCTCCTCCTCCTTTTACGCATCAAACCATTTCACTACCTCCACCTCCTCCAATGGCCAATGTTCTTGGATTCTTGTTGAATAAGTATGCCCCCCTGACATTGCCTCAAGTGTTGAATGATATGCCACAGGAATATCTGAAGATCTTACCCCTATTCAATGCGGAAAATGAGATTGAAGCTCAAAAACATCTTGAGGTCTTCTGCTTTTTTGCAGAGAACTTTAATGTGGAACACCTAGATGTAGTCCTAAGATTGTTTGTGCAATCTCTTGATGGCGAAGCCAGAAAATGGTTGAAGACATTAGGAGACCGTTCCATCATCACTTGGGAAGGGATGGAAGATACTTTTCTCAGAAAATGGGGAGAGAATAAAGATCATGGACATTGTCCTACTGAGTTTAACACACTCAAGAAAAGACATAATGAAGGGGTGTCAGAATTTATCAAGAGATTTAACAAGTTGTATCTGAGCCTTCCTGCTGGTATGAAACCTCATCAAACCACTACTAAAGTTGTTTTCGTAGTCGTGTTTGACTCAGAATTTGGTTTCTCTCTGAGAGAAAGAAAGCCCGCTACCCTGGATGATGCTCAAACAGATGCACTAGAGTTGGAGGCAAACTTTGCCTCCACTAGTAAATCAAAGGGAAAATCTGAACAAGATACCAGAATAAAGGGGAAAGAAGAAGTATCTACCTCTAGCTAAGACAGAGACTCAGCTAATGACAGAATTGAGGAAATGAACAAAATGATTAAGAATCTTTCAAGTAAGCTGGTCAGATTTGAACTAGAGGGCAAGAATTCACCCTCCAAGAATTTCCAAAGTGCTCCAAACAGGGGTTACAACCGTCAGTACAGAAAACCACCCTTGCAGATACTGCAAAGGGAACGAAAGGAACAACAAGATCAGGTACCACACCCTCTGTACTTGGAAGGTCAATTAGATGGTCCTACCGAAGAAACCACTTACGAGCAAGAGGAAGCATACCTTGCTTATTCAAATACTGATGAAATAGAATGTCCCCTACAAGGAAGTGATGAAGTGCATATTCCATCACATGTGGAAGAAAAAGTTAACAAAAGCACTGAAGATCCTGAGATCGATGACTACTGCAAGTAGTTTGTCGATTTCATGCAAGCACAATTTAATAGAATATATGACCTCACATCTTCTAGGAAGAGAACTCGCACTCAGGATCAGGAGGAAGACACACCTCACGAAGAAGCATCTACTCAGAAGGAGCCAACAGCTCAAAGGACCACAGACACAGGTAAGAGGCCTCTTAAAGAATCTTTGAAGTCTGATGATCAAATTCCTTCCTCTTCACAAGTGACTACTCCCCCTAATGTCAAGTCAGTCACAAAGGAAGCCAAACCTCTTGTTCAAAGCAAATATTCAAAAGAATTTTTAGTAGATAAGTCATCCTCGGTCTTCAGTTTACAGAAGGAGCTTGAGAACGTCAAGATCCCAGTTCCTTTGACTGAATTGTTGAAGCAGCCTGCATATCAGTCTCAAGTCACATCCTTTATGCTTCCCCCAGAAGTAACACATATTCTAGACAGTCTAAACCTTCAAGAAGAAAGACCCATGGTTGTATTTGGCCCACATGTTGAGGAATTAGATGCCTCTACTCCCCCATTTTATGTGTCCCTAGTAATTCATGACCTGCTGTTACATAACTGCATGTTATATTTAGGAGCTTCCCATAACCTATTGCCCCTGTCGGTCATGGAACAACTAGGATTACAAATCACCCATCCATACAAGGACCTCTATTCATTTGATTCCAAAAGAGTTAAATTCCCGGGTATGATCAAGGATTTGGTGGTCAATTTGACCCAAATCCCAGCAAAAAGTGTAGTGATGGACATCGTGGTGGCTGACATCCCAGCTCGCTTCGGCATGTTGCTGTCAAGGTCCTGGGGAACTAAAATTGGTGGGTCAATCAAGTTGGACTTGACCTATGCTACTATCCCGGTTTTTGGTGGCCAGGAGAGGAGGTTGTACCGGGAAACTAGATTTTTCAAGACAGTTACCAAGGTTGACAACTCAATTAATTCTCCAATTTATAGTAAAGAGGGAGATTTCTCATGTTTGATGCTGGAAGAAGATCAAGATTACGCTCATGAACCATCATTCTGCCAAATCAAGACCGAGCAATCCATAGATAGCCATGAAGCAGGAATCTGGACACTTCATATTGATGGAGCAAACTCCAGAGAAGGTAATGGGGCTGGGGTATTATTGATTTCTCCTACAGGCCAATGGGTCCCATTGTCTTTCAAGCTAGAGTATGAAGCCACTAATAATGTGGCCGAGTATGAAGCACTTCTGTTAGGGTTACAGATAGCCAGGAGCATGAACATACAGAGTTTAAAGGTTCTGGGAGATTCAGAACTGGTGGTTAGACAAGTGAAGAATCAGTGCCAAACCAAACATCCTAGGCTGAGGGCTTATAGGAACGAAGTTTGGGACCTGGTGGAGAATTTTTTCTTGGAATTTAATATTTAGTTCATGCCCCGGGATAAGAATAGGATGGCAGACTCCCTTGCCGTTGCTGCCAATACTTTCCGTCCACCTCAAAACCCTCTCTTAAGATATGAAATTGAGGTAAATTATCGACCATCAATCCCAGATAACATCAAACATTGGCAGGTGTTTGAGGATGAATAAAAAGTGAAAAGATTCCTGGAAACAGTAGGGGAATTCTCCAACATGGAGATTGATGCTTGTGAAGAAGAAGAGGCTGAGGATATTTCAAAAAATAAATGGGAAGAAAAGGTGGCGGGCTATAAAGTTCTTCAACTAAAAGGGAACATTATACCCCGAGGACTAGTGCCCTTAGAAAGGTTGTTTAACAGGAATGATGTCCCACTGCAGCCGAACAAAGTTGTAGAGGAAAATCAGGTATAAGATCTTAACCTTGGTACTGAGGCCGACCCCAAAATTGTGAAGTTATCCAAGAAAGTCCCAAAGGAGTATAAAGAGCTCTACCACAAATTATTCCAGTCATACAAAGATGTGTTTTCATGGTCTTATCAGGACCTAAAAACCTTCGACATCAGCACCATGCAACATAAAATTCCACTGAAGTGGGGTGCGAAGCCACATAAACAGAAGCTTAGACAGATAAATCCCTTACTGCTTCCCTCTATTGAGAAAGAAATTAAGAAACTGTTGAAGGCCAAAATCATTGTGCCATTGAGGTATTCTGAGTGGGTGGCAAACCTAGTCCCTATCCGGAAAAAGAATGGAGAAATAAGGCTATGTTTTGATTTCCGAAATTTAAATTGAGCATCCTTAAAGGATAATTATCCACTACCCAAGATGGATCACATCCTACAGAAAGTGGTAGGAGCTTCTCGGATGTCAATGATGTATGGATTCTCTGGTTACAATCAGGTGGTTGTACTACCACAAGTTCAGAAGAAGACTGCCTTTACCACATCATGGGGTACATTTATGTATGCGAGGATGCCTTTCGGGTTGATCAACGCAGGGGCCACTTTTCAAAGGGCCATGGGCATTGCCTTTGTTGGGGAGCAATATAAGTTTGTGGTGGTATATCTAGACGACATTACTGTGTTTTCAAAAGATGATCCATAGCACATTGAACACTTGTGTAGAACTTTCGAGAAGTGCAGAAGGTATGGTCTCTCTCTCAATCCACAGAAGTCATTGTTTGCATTAGAAGAGGGTAAGCTTTTGGGACATATTGTAACCAAATATGGGGTAAAAATAGATCCTAATAGAGTAGAAGTTATAAATGGCATTTCTTTTCCCAGAAATAAAAAGGAGGTGCAGGTGTTCCTAGGGCGCATTAAATTTATGAGGAGGTTTATCCCTAACTATGCTGAGATAGTTAGACATATAACTGACATGCTGAAGAAGAATAATGAGGTAAAGTGGTCACAAGAATCATGAGAGGCCTTTTCCAGGATAAAAAATGCCTTTGCTGAAGCCCCTGTGCTAGCTGGACCAGATTATGCCAAACCTTTCATGATATTTTCCTTTGCATCACCTCATACAGTGGCTGGAGTTTTATTGCAGAAAAATGAAGAAGGGTATGAACAGCCCATCGCCTTCTTGAGTCAGGTGCTCCGTGATGCTGAGTTGAAATATAAAATATTAGAAAAGTAGGCATATGCTTTGGTGAAGTCTATTAAAGCATTTCGTATGTATGTCTTGCAGTCCCATGTCATTGCGTTTGTGCCTACAACAGCTGTAAAAGATATTCTTATCCAAGGAGATAGCGAAGGGAAAAGAGGGAAATGGATTGCCAAAATACAAGAGTATGAGCTAGACATCCGCGCTACTAAACTGGTCAAGGGACAAGGGCTAGCCAAAATCTTGTCCGAGTCAAACTGTCAAGCTCTGGGTATAAATTTGTCCATGATAGAAAATGAGGAGTCTGAGAAGAAAGAAGAGCAACAGGGAGTGGAGATAGCTACTCAGAAGACACATATGAAGTACCTCATCAGCCCGTGGTACAAAGAGATAGTGGAATATCTTCTAACGCTCAGCTGCCCTCCTAGCTGTGATAAAGCTAAATACCGAACACTAAGGTTGAGATCATAGAAGTACGCGGTTGCCAATGGTCGGCTGTACTGGCGAGATCCCTCAGGCATTCTGCTCCTGTGTCTCACAGAAGACGAGGTTGAGAGTATAATGGCCAAATTTCATGAAGGAATCTGTGGGGGTCATTATAGTTGGAGGGCTACTGCTCACAAAATCATGAAGGCTGGTTTCTTCTAGCCCAAAATCTTTGGAGATGTGTTTGCCCGAGTTAGAGCTTGTGAGAAATGCCAAAGGTTTGCTGAAAGATAGAAGTTAGCACCTATGCCCATGATCCCTGTTCACGTGGATGAACCATTCCAGCAATGGGGAATTGACTTTATCGGTGAAATACATCCTCCATCAAGTGGTCAGCATAAGTGGATATTAACTGCCACAGATTATTTCACAAAGTGGGTGGAAGCTATACCTGCAAGGAATGCAACAGATGTTGTGGTAATGAAATTTATGGAAGAAAATATCATATCCAGATTTTGCTGCCCTACCAAGATAGTGACCGACAATGCACAGGCCTTTAAATCTACAAAGTTTGCCAATTTCTACCAGTAGTATAACATTGCACTAGGTAACTCTATTGCTTATTACCCACAAGGAAACGACCTGACAGAGTCCTCAAATAAAACCCTGGTGAGAGCACTAAAGAAGGCTATCAACGAAAATCAGAAAAATTGGGATTCCTAGTTGAAATTCGCTCTGTGGGCCAACAGGATTACCAGCAAGAGAGAAAACAGGAAGTCCCCATATGAATTAGTATATGGGAGGGAAGCAGTATTCCCCATACAGTTAGCCTTACCGGTAGCCAGATTCATGCAAGAAAGTCAAGAACAACCCAATGATGTGACCAGGAGAATAAATCAGCTGGCGGAGTTAGAAGAAACATGGAACCAGGTAAGTCAGAAGCTAACTGTATATCAAGAGAATATGAAGGACCTTTTTGATCAACATGCCAAGGACAGGAAGTTGCAGGTTGGGGATTTAGTGCTCAGATGGGATATTCGAAGAGCTGAAAAGGAGAAACATGGTAAATTCGACCCACTCTCGTTCGGCCCTTTTAAAATCATGGAACAAGGGGACAACAACACTTTCAGGTTGGAAAATTTACAGGGAGACTTGCTTGATGCCCCTGTAAACGGTCAGTTCCTCAAACCTTACTTCTAGTTCTGATTCAGGCCGAGAGAGCCTGATGTATCATACTGTACATTAGTTTTCTGTTTTCATCTTTGTTCGAATGTTTTGTGTGTCGTGATGAATCATGAAGGGATAAATGAAAAGTGCCGAAGAGTGGTGTCCACACAGAAGATTAACAGGTGGTCTGTGAAGTTCTCGACATGCCCAAGGATGAATGTGTCATCCCCAGGTGGAGCCAATGTTGATCATGATAGCCCCCTATGAATTTTTTGACAAGCGAACAGGGGGCCAAACTGTCTTTGAGCCTTCAAGGAATGCATTCCCTCTGAAAACACATCATCCTCGAAGCCTCCTTGTACTTTTTTCCTTTGGGGAATCCTCGCCGTTGTTCCCGGTTTTGAAGCCTCTCTGTTTGTGAAGAAGAATGCCCAAAAAGGCCTTTTCCCTCTTGTTTCATTCCCACTTAACCTCTGCTTCTTCACCTTTTCCCCCTTTCTTAATTCCTCACTAACCCCTTAAAATCACCCAAATCCCATTTTAAACCTTACAAATACCCTTTGTTGGTCTAAAAATCCCTTTTCCTCTCTATCGTTACCCCTTTTCAGCCTTAAAATGCATTGAAAGTAGGCCAAAAACCCACTTTCCTTCATATATTAGGCCTAGCCCCTTTCGGCCAGCCTGCTTAACCACTTCCCCTCCATATGCCCTCCGCTTGAGACTAAGCGCTTAAGGCCCAGGCGCTTATCTCAATCAGAGAAGCGGACGAAAGCGCATTCCTGTGTTAAACGAAGAAAAACTTCGATGCGATGACATTGTTCTGTGATTCTCGGGAATAATCTCCACCGTTGATTCTTATTCTAATTTGACCGTCACCGCACCGTCGCCCGATCGCTAATCGCAAATCATAAACGGTGCTACCCTCCGCCCTTTGCGATTGCGATCCTCCAATTGATATCCCTGCCATCGATTTCCCTTTTGATCTGACGACCCTTGCTTCCCCGCTCCGATTGCAATCACAATTTTCAGATTGTGTCACCCACTACCCTCCCCGATTGCGATCCTCCGATTGTAATCTCCACTGTCGATTTCCCTTAGATCCGACGGCTCATATTAAATCGCCCTCTGCCTTAACCAGGTCCCACCATCAAAGGCCTAATTCCATGCGTTCAATCCATTTCCTTTGTATTTTCCCGGGACTTAAAACTCTGGGATTTACATTTCTTCTCCCGTTTTCACCATTCCCACCACCATTCCTCCAGGCCTCCACAACATTCCTTCCTCCACTCCCTGTATTTCTTGATGATTTTATCGTATTGTGCAGGGTTGTTACAGAGTGATGAATTCACTCCAGGTTACACAATCACGGTCACTGTGATTCAGAACGTAGAAAGGTTATTGTAGCAGCAGTCAGAGTATCAGTGTCGAAGACCTGCCATAGCAGAAACAAAAGATTGAAGACAATTTGGGGATTTCGGCTAAGATTGATTATCAAAAGCCCATCCTCCAAATTAAATCAGAATTAAAGAAAATCATGAAGATCTACAGGCAGAAAAGCCTCCACTGCCACATCAGAGGCAAATCGATTCCTCTCAGCCAACATTCCGCCATCTGTGACAGCGACCGCCTCAACTCCACCTCGTCAGTGAACATTGTCAATTCATGATTCGGCCCTAGTGGCCTTTTACTTCCATTTAAGTTTGTTACTTTTAAATTTTGGGTGGAATTCACCTTCCACTCCTGCATTTTACTTTCTGTCAGAAACTGTTGTTTAATATTTTTGTTTAAAACGGCCGTGAGCCTAACTGTCAATGATGAGATGCCCCTATTCCTCATCATGATTTTGGTTATTTTTGATGGAGACCTCAAACTGATTTCTAGCACGCGAGGAAGATATTTTTCCCTAAAATATCTTCTCTCTCATGTTTCTGAGGCTTCTATATAAGCAAGAACTGAAGAGAAAAACAAGTTCCAGATTTTCTGAAGAATTTGATGTGAAAGAGTTTCTTGTATGCATTTTGTTGAAGTTTTAATACGAATGTGAAGAGCCCGTTGGGTCTCAATGATAAGGAGTTTTACCTCTAATGAGGATTCTGGTCTTGATGCTTTATAGTTTGTAATTCCGTCTTATGTGATATAGTTTAGCTGTTCATTTCACTATTTCCATCCTTCTTGTATCATGCTCTGGAATGCGAGTGGCTCACTGGTTCTGGTATGAATTTATCACAATCGATACTCAATGTAAGCCTGTCTAGCGCTTTAAATATGGCTAAGTCATGATATGCTGTTTCATTTTCAACTTCACCCATGTTTCTTCTATATTATGTGCTATGGGATGTTATTTTTTGAAAGCTATGGACATGTATGGATTCTTATTATCTTAAGCCCATCCCATGTTCAGATAAGTTTATGGAATTTCATCTCATTAGTAGTTAGTATTCCTTCTATATTTCTTACACAGCAAATGCCGTCTGGTTTTCAATATCTGTAAAGCATTGTTAGAATCCAGCCCTCCTTACAGAAAACTGTCTTTGAGTTGTCTGATACATTTATATTGAGAATTCACTCCTTGCCTCTGCAGTGTTCCTTTCATTATGTTGAGTTTGTGAATATTCTAGTTCCATCTACATTGATCTTTCCTGTTAAAACTGAAATAGCGAAAGAGCCTTGCTCTGCTAATTGTCCTTGTTATATCGTACTACTCCTTGCTATATAAGATGTCCTAGGAACTTGTCTTTCACAACTCAAGGTTGTCTCTAGGATTGACAGCACAACTTGTGCCTCAAAATTCTGAATTTTTTTTTCCTCCAGAGACCTTAACTCCTTACATACCGCAGTCTTCGATCTGTGTTTTCTTCCCAAACCCCCAACGCCCTATACAAATCATTTGCAAGCATATATTATTGATCCCATTCCCTAGAAACAACAATCTTGGTATGTTTAAATAAATCCATGGATTTTCCCTTTCGAGGTATGAACACTACCACTAATTTTGTAATGATTCACCCTTAGTGCCCAATCTGTGCACAAGAGAAATTGTTGAAATAAAAATTGTACGATTTCAATTTTGTGATTTCTTAGAGATGGATTTCCTTCTCAAATCGGAATACTACTTGGCGAGACTATGAAAGCCAATAAGCGTCCGGAAGTGACACAAAAACTGCATTTTGGCGAGTTAAAATGTATGTTCCTCACAACGATAAGACCTTGTACAAAAAATTGTGTTGGATGTTCATCACGACGAAAAGGCCTCCTACAACCAAGTACGACATGGTATTAAATTGCAAGTTTCAATTTTAAGGCACAGAGGAAATTTCAATCGCAGGGTAGGATTAAAATCGAGATAATGAACCTGAACAAAGACTCAAGTAATCTTGTGGCATCCTCCATTTCTTGCATGGTTGTTTTGGGGAACGAAGTAGTAAGGCGCGTGGCCTTCATATGGGTTCCACATGGAAGATGAAGTTAGTAGTTTATAAGTTTGGTTCGACAAAGCACTTTTGTCATTTACAATGTCAGCATGGCTTACATGTGCCTCACTGTGAATTCTCGGAGACTATGCTGAGGAGGTTCCTGGTCCCTGTAGGTTACAATGCTCCTAAAAAAGTAATGTTTTTTTTTCTTCCATATTAACATGGTGGGTTAATTAGTATTTAGCTTTTCCTATGTATTTAGTGAAGAATCAGCGGTTGTGTGTATGCTACATGGATTTGATTTTTCCTTCCATCAATTTTTTTGGTTTTTTAGGTTCATATAACTCAATGGGACCTTGTGGGTAGAGTTGTTATTATGTCATGGGTCACGCCATCAAAACCTAGATCCAGTATTGTTCTGTATGACCCCAAAAAATATAAGTACAACTATTGTTTTCTATGGCGCCTAAGAGTTCTATAACTCTGTATGGTTTCATTTCTTATTTAATGACACTCATCTTGCATTAATTTATACTATTCTCCAAAATTTAAAGTATTTCTTTCCAACTCTATTCTATTCACTCAAAACTTTGAGATTTCAAATATAGATTTTTGATGCACTTCGACTCATATTTCACAACTAGCATATTAAAACATGGTTTCTAATCAGCATATCTCTATATTAAATTGTTATTTTTGAAACATTTTTAAAGACCGTTTCAGGTTCTGAGTCTTTAACATAAAAGATACAGTTATCGTCTTCTATAGTGTCTTTATTCAATAATGCACTTTCCATAGGCATTTCTATTCCATGGGTGTTCACATCCTTGTTTTAAATGGACTGCGATTACTGCATTGGATCGATTTGCAAAATTTTGAATTTTCTATTATGTTTCTTTCGGAACAATATTTATGATTCTTTGGACTTCGTTGTTTCTACACACGGATTTTTCTTTTTGCTATACTCAAACTTGAAAACCTCTCTTGTGATTGGCAGGGATGTATTGAGACTTACCTAAACAGACCTTTTCCAAAGAAGCTAGAGACCCCACTTATCGGGTGATCCCAAAAACACTAGTTGCAATCACGTAAAATAATGGAAACAATGAAGTTTATGAAATTGGGAGAAAATGCATATACCTTCTACACCGATGAAGCTGCCAGGTAACCCTACTTAAAAAATATATTTATTTTTTTCATTTCTGAGAGACTAGTCGTAGAGAAATCTGGAAACCTGTGAAGGACAAAGGCATTCACGATGTCATCTCTTAGCTGAGCAAATAAAGAAGCCAACTGTGCTTATTTTGTACCCTTCGCAATGACTGGAATTTAAGGCAGAGAATTCAAGGAATGTACGAAGAATCTAACATTGATTTTTTTAGGTCATCAACTAGCAAGGATGTAAGACAATGCCATGGCTGAGAATTCCTGGCAAAATTCTTAATAAAATTTGTCCACGAGAAAAATAGGAGTACTTCTACTGACCAATATGGGTGTGCTTTGTATGATAAACAAGAATGTTGATATTGATGTCATTTGGAACGATATTCTCAAGTTTATTTTTGTGCCCTAAGATTTCCTCATGGTAGCCAAAGAAAATAACAGTAAAGCAATTGTTGTTGTAGAAAATCGCATTATGTTTATTTTCAAATAAATGATTTAATTCTATACTTGTCTGAAGTGAAATTGATTTGTTCTAGTTCAAAAAAAAATTATTTCTTCTGATATTTAAATTTTTCTTCCTTTCATTGCAATTTGTGAAAAAATCCCAACACTTTTGCCAATCAATTTCGAAGCCTTCCTCTCCTCAAGGACACTGTTCAGGTCTCGGATTCTCAAATTTCTTTTGTAACCAACAAACCTTGTTGTGAATACCTACTTGAAGGAGAATGTGCGGACTCGACATTCGTCTTTCCCTCCTTTCTTTGATTCCAGAGATGAAGTACTTCTTGGAGGTGTTGCACAAAGAAAAAAGGTAGGTGAACGCTCGTGAAAATTAGTTTGAAATAGGAGAAAAGAGAGTTATTAGAAATAAGCTTGTATAAATTATGACAACACCCCTCTGCTAATCACTCCTATATATTACAAAGAATTATGTCCATCTACAATATTGAAATCTATTGGTTGCCTAGATCTAACCAATCTGCGGTCTAATATTAAATACCAACAAGAGGTAAAGTTGACATTTGTTGGCTCCCTATCTAGCCATAATATTTCCTCTCCATAAATGGTGTTAGAGAACATCTTTGAGCCCAATGAGGAAGTGAAGTTTGATACTGCTAAAACAAAATTCAATCCATGGGCTGATTATTAGAGACATAGTGTATGTACTCATCAACGAGAATTATGAACACACAGTAAAGATGATTATATTCTCTGTCATAAACACTTGTGTGCAGAAATAGGGGAACTGTTATCAGTTCCCACAAATTCTCCAAGCTCAGCATTGTTCTAAAACGAAGGATATATCTTTCGATTATGCGCTCACTAACAAAGTCATCGATAAAGATAGGAGGTAATGTGTTATTGGCTATACACATATTCTTGTCTAAAGTACTTTTAGGCTCCCAAATTCTAAATATTTTGATACTCTATATCCAGATCTTTTTTAAGACCGTCACTGAGAGGAAGGTATACAAAACCATCTTGAAATTGTTCCTATGTTTTCGGATTCCGAAAATGGGATACAGAGTGCTATTAAGGCAGAGATTACAAATAATTCAAATATGTCTTTACAAGGTGAATCAATTCCACCGGCCACAAATATTATCGAAATAAGTAATGAAAAGTGTGCAAGATCTAGCAGAGAAATCATACACTCTTGGAATTATTGATATGGGCACTAAATTTATCAGCGAGTGCTGTCATGAGTTATTTGTGTTGCCAATTGTATTGCTCTAGTTAATTTTTTCTGCAAAGTATATTGCTCTCTTTAAACTGATACTTCCTTTATTTCTAAAATTAAAGTCTCTTATATATGGTGCAGTCATATAAGACCTGAGTCATTACAGGAAATAGCTTATACTGTCCTAATATTGTACTCCAAGGACTCCACAATGGATGGATGGATGGACCAATGTCATGGTCCCTTGGATTAATTTCTATGACTATAAAATATCCTCTCTCTCAAGCAGATCTCAAGTTTTTCCTCCTGAACACTCTTCAACAACAAAGGAACCAATAGGTAGAAAGAGCCCAAACATTATTTCAAGCTCGAATATTATGTCAATATATAAAGTAAGCACTTTGAAACAATCGTTGTAGGGGAAGGAGATAATATGGAAATGAACGTTGCAGGCTTTGTTATATTCAGAGTACTATGTTCCCTTAGTTAAGGGAAATTCAGACAGTTCACTGAGAATATTGGACTTCGTACCCCTAGCTATTATGGACTTTGTTCTCAGGGTCTTGCTGCTCGATGTTAGCATCTGCTCTTATGTGAAGCCCGCGACTACTGAAGATTAACTCGATCCTTCTCTTCCCGACCCTCATTCTGCCGGCTCTGGTCCCACATGTTGACCTATTTCAGGCGTCTCTCTTTCATCATGGTTCAATAGTCAAAGCAACGGGAGTCACTGCAGGGGGTGGGATGGATCTCGGTGGAGCATGTAGTGGAATTGCCACCGCTTACTTAGCATATTGAACCACTAGCGAGAGCCGAGTACTGCTGAGCTAAACAATTCTCCCTTGTTTCAGTTAGTTTCTTCATGGGGTGAGCTCATTTTTCCTGCATGAGGAGTGAATCTTAATAAGGTTGTTTTTTTCCTTCCCGCATGCATGAAACTAGCAGAAGTGAATATTGAAAGCTCTAGTCTTGCAGGCTAATTAGTGTTATAGTTATATTAAATTAGTTAAATAATAAGAAAGCATAGATTAGTATAGTGACATCATAAAGCATAGTTCGCAAGTTGCAACCATAGGAGAGCAGAAGTCAGAGTTCCACCATTTTTATTCCCCAGGTCCGGGGTCCTGTGCTACTACTTCTAGGTGTGAAGGGGTTGCCTGCTACTAACTTAAAGGTTGGGCTCTGCGGTGTGTAGAAATCAATCTACAGGGGATGATCCTCCCATACCAAGCATGATAGCTCGTAAACTATTCCTACAAATTCTATTATTTGGCTACAAGTACTATTTGCCCACACTAAAGTGTAGTAAACAAGGCCAGAAAAAATATAATAAATTTGTGTCATTCACATCATTACAAGTATAGCCTTTTGAAATTATTTTTTTCTCTTTATCATTACAAACATATTTTTTTTTTTAACTATCTAACATCATTATCTTCTAACATCTTAAACACCATCCAAAATCTCTTAAATTTTATATAAAATACCAAATATACAGATGGATTTGTGCCACTAACATAACCCTTTCTTGGTATGGTGTCAGAATCATTATATGTTAGTATGAATTTAGATTAGACTATCTTCAATCTAGTTTCATTAGGGAAGAGATAAAAAATTAATTCATATTTTATTTTGAATAAAGGTCCATAAATCAACCTAAATTTCTAATGAATTATTCAGTCAATTCTAAACCTTAATGTTCTAGGTAAAACTACCTAAAATATAAGCAATAGACCCCTAACTGAGTGAGGTTCAATGAAAAATTAAAAGGATAGCCAATGCTTTCCTTCTCTAATATAATATGCTCATTCAAAAGTAAGTGAGAGAAGGAAAAAAAATAAAAGAACTTGATTCCAAATAGTTCTCCAAAGTATCTAACAATTTGCACTTGATCTCACTCTCGCTCCACTACCTCGTTTAGCAACCTAGACAATAATCTAACAAGCTACACCTTCCTCATTCCTCATAAAACACTAAAGATTAAATGCATGAAAAAAATATTAATATAATAACACAAGCTAATTATAATGAAAAAAAATTCATTAAATGTGCAATAAGAATCATAAATGAAGACATTTTTGGGGAAAGTGGGTGTGGGTGGTAGAATATAGAAATATATTGATTAAAAGAGAGTTTAAACATGAACGATTACCTTGAGATCTTTCATTTTAATCTCGGTTACAAAAACTGAATCCCTTTGTTTTTAATTAACATGATCCAAGAACTTTATCATGAAAAGATAACTAAGTGAATGAATAATAAATCCTTTCCCAACCTCTAAACACACTAAAATTGATACCCAATACTCAACATTGGTATCAAACTCATGACCAAGGATTTTAACTACAATTTGATAGCATAATAACACATGAAAATAAGCTCTCCTCTCTAGCTTTGATTGTCTTATAGATACTGAAGCAAAAAAAAAAAAAAACTAATCAAATATAAAGCATCCCCATGGTGGGCATACCCATAGTTAGATATATAAATATGCATGATTACCAAGACCACACACTATGGATCTATGAAGTATATAGAAGGAAATACCATGGCAAAAAGAATATATGGTGGATCCATTTCAAATCGATGATAAAGCGATGAGAAAATACAAATTGGATCTATGTGACAATATACATTTTCCAGACACATCATAAATGGAGGCACAATATAGTCTTCAAAATACTTATCAATTAATAGTACAATATCACATGAACTAAGAAGGCAATACTAAAATAATATGCCACAAATCGAAGGTCTTCAATCCAAGTTTCACAATGGTACAAATATACGTTATGCAAATAAATGAGATGATGTTGAGAATGATAGAAACCATCAAATTATTAGACATTAATGAAAATTAGTAATAGGAAGTTGGGGACCCACCATTAATGAAGGTGGAACTTGAGGTACATAATACAATTGAGCAGGTGTTAATAAACTTGTTTGTGTTGAACAATTGGAGAATCTAATAATTAGTGGTCACTGACATAAATCCTTTCTCAATCATGAGGGAACCTACCATTCATGTTTGAAAATCCCCAGATATTATGAATATTTATAGACCAACTTCCTTGATAATAATTTGGTTTCAATAGAAAGAGATATGTTGAAAGGAGGACATCAATACATTCAACGTCAACAACCGAAAACCACAACCAATATTGTTTTATGAGTAAAGAAACCACCAGTTACATACTAACATAAGGGTGTCCAAATTTAATGGTGAAAAATACTAAAAAGCGATTGACTTAGTCTCAGGCTTCCCTTCAACATATGCCATGAAACAATGAGGACTTGAGAAGCACTAAAACTCATAATACCAATTATATATTGAAAAATGATAGAGACATTGAATATTTCTACATAATGATGAGAAGAATAACCAATCATAGGAGTAATAGCTCAAAATTATGATATATATCATAGGGAAATATTAAATCAAAACTATAATACAATGGCACAAATAGGTTGCATGTTTATGGGTGACAATGATTGATGGATATCGATCAAATTGAATCAAACAGTGATCAAAACTATGAGATACATGTAGCTCAAAATAACTAGTCAAGAGCTTCACTTTTGTATAGTGTCGTCGTATTATAGAGCTCATATTTTTAATATTGTGTCACTATGAGCCATGCAACCAAATTTTCTACACTACATATTTTATGAACATGATATATCATCCTTTATATTATTTATACATATGGCTAGTACTTGTTTATGAGTTAAATGATAATCATTTATCTACCTTGTAATACACCAAAATTTTGACTTAAAAAACAAATTGTGAACTATTATTTTAAATTAAGGCACATGAACAAGTGGGAGACATTATAATAAATATTACATATAGTTTGACTTTAGTAATAATAAATAAATAAATATAAATTCATGAGTGACATTCATGAGTATGGATTGTGATTTTATGGAAGAGGACTCTTCTTAATAGATGGAAAACTACGAAAGACAAATGGAAAATCCAAGAACAGAGATTCTTTGAGGGGAAATTTGTATGGGGGACAAATAATAGATTTTAAGGGGCCACCTAGCTCAAAGGGGATATAGCCTAATGGTGGAATAACTCCCAAGCAATAATTAACTATTAGTGGGAGGTTTTCTACATGCTATGAGGTTGGGAGGTGTCAAGGATAAGTGCATAAGTACCTAAAGAAGAGAAAGGAGTATAAAACCAGGAGACCATAGGAATCTGTTAGGTTGAGTATATATATGTGAGTTCCACAATTTACTACTTAGAAGTGAAATTTGTAGAACTAATACTAGGAATGAGGAAGTCCTCTCTATAAAATCAGAATCCACAATTGAGGGTGTCTCAGTAAAGACATTTAGCTTACCGATCGACTATGGATGGGTGGAACATCTCTCATCAACCCATTTCGCCAAATATAGTTACCATTTCATTTGATCCTTAATACATATGTTAAAATAATCATGTCATATGCCATGATTAGTAATATTAAAACTACATATAATATATTTTAATTCATTTACGAAATCCTTATTTTATACTACATAGAATGTATAGTTCTTTGTGTAATTAGACAAAGAATGTTACAATTCTCTACGTATTTATATAGAATATAAATCATGTAGGTTTTACCATAAGTTTTATACAATTTATCTAGGACTATTTTCAAATGAGGATCATACTTCACATAAGAATCACATGATAGTTGTATTGCCTACAAAACCCCAAAGTCAGACTAATAGGGAGAAATGTTAAATCCTCTTTAATATAGTTTTTATTTCATAAAATAATTGTTCATTAGAATAATATCCATCTAAATGATTTTATAGGAAGGGTTATAGCATAATTTATGTGGTTGAGAAATGATTTACCTTTCTAGGGTGACCACAACAGACCTAAATCGTTGCAAAAGAAAAAAATATATTGTTAATCTCTTAAAGATAACACAATGGGAAGTATTTCAATAACTAGAAACAAATGATAATCCATTGAGAATAATATAATCTAAAGATCAAAATTAGTGTCAGATATACCAGCATAATATATTGTGGTTCCTCAAAAATTTTTAGAATAGGGAAAAATTGACAATACTAATAGGCAAGAGTAGAGTTAAACATAGATATAAAAATAAGTGATATCACCTACAGGAATAAATTTTTGAAATTTGGACTCCATAAATAAGAGAAAACCTCCAAGCACACCCCTCACGGGTCCATTATGACTTCAATTATGAGCTTATGAGGAACATTGAGCCACCCTATGAGTTATGCCATGCACAAAGAAAGAAAAGGGGGGAAATGGTGACAATTGACCAACAATATAATCATTCATCCAAGAAACACATTTTATGCATAAAACCTTTACAATAGTGAAGAAAAGGAATATCATATGTAATGTAAGAAAGGTGTGAATGAGCTTCATCAAATTTTTTGGAGGGCCGAACCCCAAACATGAATTGAATGTCAAACATGTAGGTAACAACATCAATAATGCATATATTTCATAATAGAATCTCTACACATTTAAGGAACTGTAAACAGAGTCAATGTTATCCAATTTTAGAATCCCGGGGCTAGGATATGAAACCCTTATGCTATCTGCTATCGAAAGGACTCGTAATAGGACCCATTAGTAAATAACCATTGAATATGTTAAACAAGAAAATATCCTTCAATTAACCCTAAGAGAAATGTTTAATAAATTCACAAGTACAAAGAATAAGGTTCTAGGGTGTTAACCATCTCCCAACATCACAGTTATAAGTTACATGACCTTACAAACTAGTGATATATTGATGCAGGAGCATTAGGCTCAGAAAATCCTTTGTATTTTAATAGACATAGAGGTCTTTTGTTTTCAAAATAATATTGGTTTCTTATGTAATTATTAATTTTTTTGAGTGACATTTAGAATAGGAATTAATTAAATATTGAGAGAAATTGTATATGTTCCCGAATGATTGGAGAACATGAGGGAAGTAGGATAGTTGATAAGTGCATAGGGATTGAGAGATTTGAAATTTAATTGTAATTCCTAAAGTAGAATTGGTTCCATGATTTTATGAGTTTGAAAGGATTTTTAGGGATAAAGGATAGATTTTAGGGCTTAGAGGGTTTGGAGGATTTTGTTGAGATAATGGAGGATATGAACCTAAATTGGTTCATAATCTTTTGTATAAATTGTAAATCCTCAAGGCAATAGTAGACAGTAGCAGGTAGAAGAGTTTTTAGAGAAATAGGGTTTGTTGTTGTAAGCCTATGGGCAATTTAAACAGAAAGGCCATTGATCAGAATATCAGGCCGGAGAGGAAATATTTGTAATTGTTTGGTTGTATATATATACAGAGAAAATTTGATCCTAAGTGTGTGATTGTTTGTAGAGAAAAGAATTCATAATTTCATGTTATGAATCAGAGTTTGGCACAGTATATGTATGTATAGGGTTTGAATGGTGGTTGTGCATACCATTGAGATATTTGATATCGAGACAGGGTATAATGTCTTGAGCTGAAGAGTATAAAGGGTTTGTATATATATGTGAGAAGAGTGGTTGAGTTTGCATTTGCTAAATTCAGTCATCGATCACTGAATGGATCGATGACACAATGATATTTAAATTGATATTCTAGAAACACTGTGTAAGTGGGAAATATGATCTGGAATCATTCAGGGTTTAATGCATTACATGGGCATTCAAGCGAGAAATTGGGTTTTTAAAAGAATCACAACGAATCTGGCTTGATGGACGATGTTCTGGTAGAAGCAGTGCCAGAATGGAGATTAATTATAGTCGTCATTTGAAAGTACAACAGAGAAAATATCTCTGTTTTCCACAATAAGAAGTGGAACCATGAATCAGGATGATATGGAACCGAAAGCAAATGGAATAGTGAAGGCGGTTTTAAAAACCAACCAATGATTTTTGCGCAGCTCTTGAGTGGTAAGCGGTAAAGTCTTGATCTAATGCGATAGCGTTTAGAAGCTGACACACGGTATCTTAATACCATCGATTTCGCGTTGATTTGGAGTGATAAAGTTCAGAAGCTATTTCTACACGATAGCTGTCCGATTGTGTGTGCCAGAGATCCAACTGTGATAGCGTCAGAAGTTGTGCAGAATTTAATGAAAGGTGCAGACCGACAGTGAAAAGGTATGTTGAATGTCATGCATCTTAGTTGTGTGATGGTCATCGGATTGGTAGATGTGATGAGATAACCATTCGATGGATGGATGGGTAGGTTGGTTGATAGTTGTGGGTCCCAACATACATATGTTGGTAACATTGGGTTTTTAAACCAAAGTCGGATATATGGATATAAATTTCCATAAGGTGAGTAATAAGGTGGGCTCGTAAATTTTATATGATTTATTGATTTGTTTGAAAAGGAAATGGACTAGCATCGGTGTATGCGAGGAGCAATAAATTGGAAAAAATGGTAAGTTATAATGTTATTATAACTTACGTTAAGTTGAGTTAAGACCAAGAATGAATGCATTGACTGGCAATCTAAAGACAAACTGTGGGGCCGATTCTATGTGTTGGAACTTTGGTTGTTAACCAAAGTAGAATTCATGAATCGAATTCATAAAGGATGCGGAAATCATAATTTAAATTAGTTTAAATAATGGTTTACATTATATGCTTAACCGAGGAAATAAATTCTGCATAATAGGAGAAGGTTGAAACATATTAATGAATATGGGTTTTCACCATGCTAAGGAATATTTCAGTAAGTGGGTTTTGTATATGGTTTATAACCATAATTGTGTGACAAAGAAATAGCTTCCGCAAAATATTTACACCATTTGGGTCCATTTGAGAAACTTAAGTGAGATGGCATTTTTATATATGATGAAACTGGGAAAATGTAGCTTTGGCTGCATCATATATGGAAAAGAGGGAGTTATATACAAAGTGGTCAAACACAAGCCACATGCAAGTGGCCATCCTCTCATAATTATGTTGAGGGGCACTGGATGATGGAATAATAGTTTGAATCAGGTCTATAGAATGGATTACCCATCCCCATCAGACTTTTGCTCGACATCATAAGATTTATTCTTCCAAAAGGTTAAAAAACCCTACCCAATCCACATGAGATATTAATTAGTAACATGGATATATTGAAAAATATTTAAAAAAATAAGACAAAACCAAATTAACCAGTAGAGAAAACATAAAAAATAATAGTACATGTAACGTTGTTGCAGCCCATCAAAATCACTAAACATTGCAAATAAATTACTACCAGCATAAGGATGAACTGTGTAAAGGAAGAAAAAGAGCATGGATAATATTTATCCTCAGCACTTATAGTTAAAAATGTAAAAGGGAGGAGGGAAATATAGAGAATACCACAAAAAGAAGTAATCAATCAGAGGAAAAACACACTGGACCAAAAGGAAGAGAAAAACATACATTGGAAACAACATCTGAAGACACAAATTCTATACGGCGTAGCCACATATAATAGTAACATAGAAAGAAAATAAAAGAGACAAGTGAAGGGTAAAAAAAAATGAAAGAAATGTAATTAGGACTCTAAAGACCATAACTCATGTAGCATGTCTGAACTCTAGTCTTAGGAATGAACCTACTCGGAGATAACAAATTTTGTCATCCACGAATCCATTAATCATAACCATTCCCTCGAGATTAGTTTTGGCTACGTTGGGACAAAAAAATAACTGGAAATTCCATATTATCCATTGGCGACCATTGCTGATCTAGATTCCAAGGGTCAAGAAAACATCGCACACATGAATAGGTTGAGGGAGGAATACCCACATTTAATATAATCGGGATGCATACACCCCAGTCACCAAATGTGGATCCCACTGTGAATTTGGAAAGAGCGCTAACTAAGGAAAAGGGGGGAATTCTGCCATAGAATTGGTCATGCCCAAATGAAGACCATTACAACCATGCCACAAACTTAGTCCCTTGTCAGGACTTACCTAAGACAAGATTAACATGTGAGGTGATGATGTTCCCATTGGTGGGTTTTGGCCCCTGAACAAGTGTTTGCATATATATATATATATATATATATATATATATATATGTATATATGTATATATGTATGTATGTATGTATGTATGTATGTATGTATTACGACATCCGTAATGATAAACATCAAACCATGATTAAAACATATCAGACTTTAATAGTAATGAAAAAGATAGAAGTGGTAAATAAACAAAATACACACACACACATAAAGGAGAGATGTTACTTAGCCAGTTTTATGTACATGCATTCTTGTATAAAATTCCCTTGGTAATACAACAAATTATAATCCAACACATGTTTTGAAATGAATCATTCAACATATTTATTCTATACGAGCATAAGCATAAGTAATTGACTTAAAATATCTGTCAAAAATTCACACCCTCAAATACTTCTAATGAAGCACAATATTTCTCACAAGATTGACATTGTTTAGTTGTAATATCATTGATTGTGAATCCAATTACAAAATATTGTGAATCCAAATACAAAACCAACCTATGAATGTTGGGAGGAATATGTTTAGATATAAATTTGATGAAGCTACATAGGCTATGAGAGATGTTTATATTTCAAAATAAAGCATCGATAATGGTAAGTGTATGAACCAAATAAACCAAATGTAAAAAATGAAAATTAGTTAAAGTAAGAAACTTTAAAAGTACAACATGCTACAAATCACCAAATATCATTTCTACCTATGCATAGAAACGTTTTAGCTAGAACGTAGTGTGAGGATTAGGCAAAGGTGTCCCTTCATATTCAACTAATACATAAGCCATTTTCTGTAATACATGAATCAAAATGTAAGGAACAAGCGAAATAGGTTCAAACTTTCATATCCCTAACATTTCATAATCATGGTCATAAACCATAACTGGGTCTCCTTAAATAAAGATGTGAAGATGTAAATTTTTGTCATATTATGATATCATACACTTCTAATGAATCTCATTGGCTAATGAAACTTATTGATGATGCTCATCTACATTGGACAGATAAATGAGACATTCTTCCTATATGATTTATTTACCTATATTTAATCATGGTATTTCACATTCAATTGGTAGAACTCTGTCCACTCAATGATGAGCTAGAATGTCAAATTTTTAGCTAAATTTTGGTATACCAATTGTTCCAAGAAAAAATTCAAATGCAAGTTATCCTTATGCTTTCCCATAATCATTTTCATCACAGACTTGAAAAATTTATTTATGACTTAAACTTAGCCATTAAATTTTGGATAGTAATAATATGGGTTTTTATGTTGAAAACCCAACTTTGGCATAAACTCACTCATCATTTAATTTTAAAGATGTGATTCATGATTAGTCATGATCATTCTAGGCATACTAAGTCTAGGCATATAGTGTGATTCAATCCATTTATTACTATCTATGATAATACCTCCATAATATATTAGGTCAATATAAACACAAAGCGACAAGGAATTACTCATCAATATGACCAAGTATGCCATTATTAGTGAGGACATTGATTCTTCACTTTATTTCCCCGCCATGGAAAAATGAATGATATATTTTATTTAGAGCATAATACCTACGGCATTGATATCACGATAAAATGTATTATGTTACCATATCCATATCTCATATAAGAATCCCATCAAAGCATCAACATAATTTGTTGATTGAATCATTAAGGTTGTAAAGTATATATCAAATTCCTCTTAAGATTGCATGAATGCAGAGGGAAGTAGACATAAGGAGCATTCTTAAATATTTTACACTTATATTATCATCACACTAATGTAATAGCTTCTAGAAAGAATAATAATAAAGTGAAAGAGTGTGATAGGAAAATATGGATCAAATTGGGGAAAGGAGAATCAACATAGTAAGGAATTGATGATCCAAAAATCAAATGAATAGAAGATGATAATTATTACTATTATAATCCCAATTTTAGGTTTTGTGATATTGAGGAGGACCATTTTGTGCAAGTTTATACACAAACGTAGTTAAAAAATACAAGTTATCACTAATCTTAATAGTATTTTTTTATCCCAAACAAAATCGATCTCATAGTTTTATGTGAAACAAAGAGAACATATTCAGTACGTTAATGATGAACATGAAAAAGCCAACACAATGATAGTGTATTATTGAGAGGTTAGATCTGGAGATTGGAATCTACATGAACACCTATGTTGTAGTTATTTGTGTTGAAATGGACAGTAATTGTGGTTTTATATTACCATTTCATGGAAGCCCTTAAATATGAAAATGTTCCCTATCCAAAAAATTATCGTCACTCACTTTTTCATTTGAAAATCAGATGTCCTTATGACAAAGGGACAACTATGATAGGGGAAACTCTTCTAGCTATGACTTAAAATCTAATTTCATAGTGGAGATTCTCAAGCCAAGAGGAGAGGAACAAAACCATAAAGACTATATAGGAAGGAATCTAGCAAGGATATATGAAAACAAAAGCTCAAGTGGATGTCAATATAATTAAACTAAAAAAAATATGAATACTAATAGTTTTTGTTTTCAATTTTTAATAAATTTTGAAAAAAAAAAATACATTAAAATCCTCACTTGGAATGCCTTGAAGAATGTATTTGTAGGAAAAGGTGAGAAATTTCCTCAATATTCCCTTAATTTTCCCCAAAAATATAAAAAAGGTACCATATGATCAATATATTAGCTTCCTAGGGAAAATGGAGCTTTGAGTCCTTTAAAATCGATCCTAGTGGAAATGTGCACATGTTCATAAAAGTACACGTGCATTCAACCCATCCAAATTTCTAAGAATTCTTGTGCACTTATAGGAATTTTTGTGGATTCTTTTCATTTTCTCCTATTGTGTTGATGTGGTGTTAAAGGTGTTAGTTCAAGGGTTGCCAGAAATGGCCACTTAGGAGAGAGAGAGAGAGAGCATGATCTATAACATGAGCACATTCCTACATTATAATGCTCATAATAACTCCATTTCCAAATTTTATTCCACCATCTTCATCTGAGCGCCCTCTAATTAAATTTTCAATTATTTATCCTATGAAATAACTAATTTACAGGCTTATTTATAATATAACAATGTTCATTCTAGAAAATACTAAGTAAAATATTGCTCTAAAAAATATAGTTCTAGAGTAATCATTTTATGATCATCATATATAATTGGGAAGAGAGGGAACTAGAGAGAGATTAAAAGAGAGACATAATGGGAGGGGAGGAGAGAGAGGAAAGAGGAAATGTGGGAGAAAACAAGAGAGAGATGAGAGGGGGAGAGATAAGGAGGGGGAAGTGGGGGAGCAAGGAGAGAGAGATGGATTGATAATTGGAGGGAGAGAGAGAGATAGTGGATGAGTGGGAGAATAAGGGAGGGATTGAAGAAGGTGGGGAGAAAAAAATATTTAGAGGGAGGGAAAGGGAGCATAGTGCAAAGAAATAGATAATTAGATGGCGGGAGAGGGAAAAAGGTGGAGAGAAAATAAAATATAATGAGATAAGGGAGTAGAGTGAGATGGGGGCCATGGTAGGGGATAAAGATGGAGGTAGAGAATTAGGGATGGGATGAGGTATAGGAAGAGAGTAACAGAGGGGGAGAAGGAGAGATGGGTAAAATGGGAAGAAAGGAAGGGAGAGGAGGGGTGGAGAGAGAAATTGAAGGGAGATCGAGATGTAGGGTGGGAAGCTAAAGGAATAATCTTACTCCGCAACCATATTATATGCGACAATATTAATACGAAGATATGAAAACCTTATATCCATGCTCATATCCTAACTAGCAAAGAGATGATATGGTCAATACAATATAAGGGTGGTTAATGGTATTGTTCTTGGAGTTATAAGCTACGAAGCTTACTTGATGTAGTAATGCTCAATTTTTCATCCAGGATAATCTCTAATTCCCCAAAACCCATACTTGGTGCTTAAAATCTTCTAATGGCGTCCATACTAAAAATCAATAGAAAATATCCTAGTGAGATCATTAATGAAATTTTGAGAATTATTTTATGACTCATGAATCTTGGAATCGACTTGTTAGGGATAGTGATCAATTTTTATCAAATGACACTTGACCAATTCTTAGGACTAATACTTCTCCAAATTTGCATTGGTGCCAATTCCTAGAAAAGGGAAAATGATACACTTGGGAGGTCACGTATGTGGGTTCAAGGTTTGTTTTTTGGTTCAATATCTCACGTGTGTTAACGTTGTATTTTGTGACATTGGATGCATGAGATCTAAGTATTTTTCATGGGATTGTATGCATCATTTTAGGGTCTACCTTCTTGGCATGGCCAATCATTGGGGATGTCAATGCCACTAGGTGGTTTGTCAGAATAGAGAATAGGTATGTGTCCTAAGATTGGTATGTGTTATATTATTTCCAATGCTATCCCCATGCACTATATGTATGTGTTGAGGTGGTCAGAAGGGGGCCATCTAGGCTACCCTTTCTTAGGGTTTGGTGGTGGGAAACCCCACTTAAATTGTTTGAGAAATTCCGTTGAAGGTTTAAAACTTATTATGAACAAACACACACACACACACACACACACACACACACACACACACACACACACACACACACACACACACACACACACACATGTTTTTTATAATAGATCCGTATTATTAGGAGTACATGTTATTTATTAGTAACATGTTTAAATTATTGGGTTTGTGTGCATGTTATTAGGAATACATGTGTGTTCATGTAATGTGCATGCATTATTTTCATTTCAATATCTTTTGAGGAGGGAGTGAAAAATATAGCATACATGCTTCCTAATTTGGTTTCCTAAAATTTCGGTGCGGAATAACCAACCTAGTATTATAGCCTACAAACATATTGAAACCCTCATCCTTCCAAATTCCTCTCAATAACTAATTTTAATAGTATTTTTGTATAGGCTACACAAATATGTCATTAATAAAACTGTATAAACACATAGAGTCCACTATGTAAATTCTAAATAAATAATTCTTATAAAGAACTAACATTGTTTAGTGATATATATATATATATATATATATATATATATATATATATATATATATATATATATAGATATAATCTTTTCAATATTAGAATAAAAAATTCATACATATTTGATTTCTTATGTAACTTTTTATGACTTTATTTATTATCGACAATATCGAAAAATAAAAAATTGTTTGATAATGTTAAGATTATGTAACTTATTCTACTATATGGAGTTTTAATTTATATAATAAATGAAAAGTATGCATTAAACACTTTGGACAAAAATATCATACTACTATAAGAAGATTCAAATTCACATACTTATAACTCTATAAATAAAAACTATATATACTTTGGAAACCCAATTTAATTTCCTACTTTTCAAATTCATTGTAAAAATAACTTGAATAATTCCTCCGTGTTCAAATATTGATTTTTCTCCATATTTGCATCTTAAGTTATGGGTCATGAGAAACCATCATTATATGGCACCAACCCATATTCACTAAACCTTCGAAGAAGACAAAGTTTGTAATATAGAGACATGCTTTAGGTATCCTATATAATTTATTTCTCCATTAAAATGAAACGTTAGAAATAAGTGATGTAGCTAAAACCTTAGGGATGTAAACTATGTGGAAGTTTTGGATGATTAGAAAAAATGTTTTAGTCATATTTAATTAAATAGGGAAACCTACACATTCAATGTAAATAATATAATTCATTTATAAAAGGATTTTACATCTTCCTCTCCCACCGACCACTCCAAATGTATGCACTAGCAAGTTTTTGTAATCATCACTACTATCATGCATTAATATCACATTGTTTTCTCATTATTTCGAGCTAGTTTTGGTTTTTATAACTCCAATTAACATTTTAATTAATATCCACATATCTTTGCATATCATAATGGAATAATCCCTCTTTAATAATCTCTCTCATGTTTAATAATCTCTCTCATGTTACAATTTGATGTTAATGCGATAGTTGTCACTCGAGTTTTTGGTTCGGCTGTTCAAAAATTAAGATAATTGAATTTCACCAAAATAGATTCAATTTTTTTGCAAAGTCTAATAAATAGTGTAGATTGTAGAAATATTTGAGTTATTGTTGATCAAATGTCTTAATAATATATGTAAATATAATTTTAATGCCATGTAAAAGATGAATACCAAATTGGCTTATAAGATTTTCTTGTTGGTAAAATAAGGGATAAAGGAAGTTTATATACATTTCTCTTTGTGAATTTGATTTTATAATTTCTTAAAAGAAATTATATATTTTTAGCATTTAAGCACATTTCAACCCATAGCATGTGTTTTTTTAAAAGTTACTAAAAGAAGTTAGAATATGTATGACTTTATCAATTTTAGAAGTCAAATAGCTATATAAAATTGAAAAATAATAATCCGAGCATTAAATTATTATTATATAATTTAAAAATAATAATAAATATTTTATGTAAATATATTATCATTATTATTATATAAATACATAATTATATGCAATAAATATATAATCATACTATAATGTCATAATCTATTTAATAACATTCAATTTTATTATTATAATATTAAAAAATAATATATATATATTTTTTTAAATTTAAAAATGATATCATTACTATAATAAAATCTCGATGATATTGTTAAATATAATATCACGATCCACATATTTCATGGTATCTAGTTTTAGTTAATTTTATTATTATTACGCTGTAAAGCGTTCTTATTTGAAAACAACTTTGCTAAATGAGTACGTGTACCATTATGCACCTTTGATTTGAATGTTAGACGATTCAAACCATCTCAACCCTAGGATTAAATTCTGTTATTTTAATCAGTTATACAGCCTAACGAATATCAGTAAGGGTTTCTTCTCTCATACTTCGACTTCATTTTCTTCTCTGATGGCTGCCGGCTCATTTTCTTCTTCTGGTCACGCGGATGTATACCAGTTTTCGAATGCAGAAATAAACAGAGAGCAGGGGAACAGGCTTGACGAAGAGGCCCTGCAAGTTCGGATTTCGAATCCCAGAAAATCCCTTGGGCGGCTCGGTTGTCACTTCCCAGCACATACTTATCGTGTATATTGCGTCCATGCCAAAAAATCGGCAGACCCACGATTATGTTTGTGATGGCTAATGCCAATGTTGGCTTCTCTGTCATCAGTGTAAGTTATTTTTGGGTTAATTTTTTTTTATTCCTCCTCTGTTGTTTAATTATTTTAAATCTGAGCATTCATTTATTTGGGGATTTTCCATGGCGTTTGAATTTTTGATAGATAGCTTCTCTTACTGGTATACTGAGTGTGCCCATATAGGTAGGGCCTGCTTCCTTTCAGATAGGACCTGAAGGGATTTTATATCTGAAATTTGACTCGTGTTGCTGAAAAATTTGGGTTTGTTTAATTGTTGTTTGATGGTGAAAACACTGCAATTCGTAATTACTATTGCATTCTGCTGTTGTAATACAGAACAAGGTTGCTTTGGCTTAGGTGTCCGCTTTATGAGGTGACTATTTCACCAAAATTGCGTAAGATTTGGGGGGCCCATGGCTCTGAATTTCATGTCACTTGGATAGTGGAGACCACAGTGAGAATGAAGCCTCGGGGGTCATAGTTAATACTGTGTCAACCTCATCAGTGAACTGACAAGGAAGAACTTGGTTTAAAGAGCCGTTTTCTGGGGTTTTTTCATCAAAAGGAAATCATGGGCCTGTCGTATTAGGTGGATTTAGTGGTGGGTTAGTTGATTTTCATAAACCCATATTCTCGTGGATTTCTGGGTTGGTTTGAAGAGTGCAAGGTACTCATGTAGTTTTAGGTTTCAATTTTATTTCGGCCCTTTTGGGGTGAGTCTGTTGTTTTTGTTTGAAATTGAAACAGCATAGGAAAAAATTGAAGACCTGCCATTGACAGAAGGGCTGCTGAGAGACTTGGCCTTTTGGTGATTGGCATCTTTACCTCTTTGATATTGATGTGGGGATTGGTACCTCTTACATCCCCCTCAAGCCACACTTTCGATCAGGCCTTCTATCTGGTTCTCACAAATCTGTAGGTTGCTAAGCTACATGTCCTTACGTGATGAGCATGTTTACTGGTTTTGATATTGAGGTGTGGATTAGTATTTCTGACATCCCCTTCAAGCCACACTTTGTATAAGGCCTTCTAGCCTTTGCTTACTACTCTGAACAGGTAGCTCTAATATTATGTTGAAAGTTCAACAGGCCAGGGATCCTAGCCCATCTGATGGGCTGCCCTACAACTAAGTTACATGCCCTTTCATCGTGGGTGTGCTTACTGGTTTGATCTGGAGGTGTGAATTGCTATCTCCTACACACCTGGAGCGACACTTTGGCTCAGGCTTCTTAGCTGTCACCAACCAACCTAACAACTGCATACCATGTTGGAAATTGGACAGGTTAGGAATTCTTGTTATGAGGTTGACCTACATGCCCTTTCACAATGCCCATCTTTACCGGTTCAACATCAAGGTGTGTATTGTTATCTCCAAGGGCTATGGATAGGTTCTATGCTGGTTTGGAGAATTTTGAGTTCTCATGTATGCCTGCTTCATTTGTGGATGTTTTGTTTTGGGCAAGTTTGGTGGCAGTTTTGCAGAGTTTTAAGGGCATATGCTTTTTTAGATATTTGTTTTGTCTACTCACTTGAATTTCTTGGTAGTTTCTCAGTACCCACTATTATTGTTCCTTGAAGAAAAAAAATAAATTTTGACATGGCTGCCACAACTTCGAGTTTCAACTTTGTCTAATCTGATTTTTTTGGAGTGGGTTTGCAGAAGTTGAGTACCTGAATGGGTGTTTTATCAGTCAAACTGAATTATTGGTGTCCTTGCATAATGTTGGGTACCAATACTCTCTTTGTTATATTTGGCCAAACAGAATTGATTTTGGTTGGCTTGCAGAATTTAGGTGATTTACCTTGTGCCAGGGACCTTATTCTGCTGTCTAACCTGATGTTTTGTGATATTTCATAAGTTTGAGTACCCACACTTAGGCTATTTTAGTTGGTCTTCCTGATTTTTTTTATCAGCTTGCAGAATTTTAGGAATCTATATTATTGTGGATGGCATTTTGGCCGAAGTGTCTTCATAGGCTGTAGATATTAATTACCAAAACTGCTGTTTTAGATCGCTGTTTCACCTGTCCATTGTAAGATTCTCATTGGACTTGTTAAATTTCAAGTATCTAGATTCTCTTAGATGGTTGTTTGAGGCTTTGAGCTGCCAGTGAAGCAGTTGTTTTCATTTGCTTCGCAGTAGCAGTATTAGAAATCTTTTGAATGTCTTTTGGAGCTGCTTATGAAACTGAAATTATTGGTGGGTTTGTAAATTTTGCAGTACCTATGTGCTAATTGATGACTGTTTCAGCCATATATGATCTTGAGTTTCTGAGATTGGACCTTATGGCATGCAATTATGTCCTAAAAGGAACTTTCTAGATGTGGAGTTCCCGCTCTAGCTTTCCTGTAAGCCCTTGATGACTTTTGTTTGTGGTGTGTGGAATGATGCAATTAAATTTGTGCATGGTCCATTGATTATGTCGAGGTTTGTGTAGTGTCTCATATGCAGAGCAGCTGATGATGCTACAAGGTTGTTGCAATATTTACTTTCAACAGTGCCAAGACAATTTTTTGGTGTCAAAAGGGTTATTTACAAAATTTTACTTCGAGGAATATTATGTATGAATTCTGCTGTTTATTCAATTGAGATAAGCACGACTAATCTTGGTACACACCTTTTGGTAATTCTGGTATCCATTCAATTGGGATCTGAGATTTGAGTCCTAGCATATTCATAGTACATGCCGTATAATTTTGACGTGGCGTAGAATTTTGGTGCCTGTTCAATTTTTCTTTTTAAAAGCGTCCAAGTATTGAGTGAATCTGAATTTCGTTCTGAATAATTGGTGGTTCTCTTTTACTTGTCATGGGTAACTTGATCTGATAGATTGATGCAAAGATAATGCAAGAGGCAGAGCATTTTGTTTGATATAGTAAGTTTTTTTGTTTACTTTTCTTTTACCTTTTATGAGCAACTTGATCTACTTCCATCCATCAATTGATGAGGAAAGATAATGCAAGAAGATATGATGCACTTACATCATGAAAGATAATGCAAGAGGTAGAGCATTTTCATTTTGCTTTCTGTATTAAATATTTTGTTTGAAACTTCTGATATGTGTTTTCAAAACTTATTAGCAAGGGGTTTGTTATGTGTTTAGCTATTCTACAGTTTAAACTCCCTGCAAAGTTCAAATTTTATCAAATTTTATTAAGGAAAGGCATTTACAAAATTAGTTTTAACCGAATTGCTGAAAAGCCATTTCATTGACTATAAGAACTGCCTATCGCAACCATACAAATATAATAAGTTGGATAGAACTTGAAATTCAGCCATTTCATTAACTATAAGAACTGCCTATCGCAACCATACAAATATAATAAGTTGGATAGAACTTGAAATTCAGTTCAGGAAGGAAGTATTATGCAAAGAGGCAGAGCATCTTAACTATCATAACCATAATAATACAATAAGTTGGATAGAACTTATTACCATACAAATACACTAAGTTGGGTAAAACTTATTTAGTTGGATAGAACTTGATCTTCAGTTCAGATAGAACTTATTACCATACAAATACACTAAGTTGCATAGAACTTCAATAAGTTGGAGAAAACTTGATCTTCAGTTCAGATAGAACTTATTACCATACAAATACACTAAGTTGGATAGAACTTGATCTTTAGTCCAGGGAGGAACTATTATGCAAGAGGCAAAGCATCATCATTTTGTTTAGTATAGTAAATATTTGTTTGAAGCCTTTGATGGGTTTGTATTGTATGTGTCCAATTTTATTAGCAAGGAAAGGCATTTATAAAATTAGTTGTAACTGAATTGCTTAAAAGCCATTACGCTAACCATAAAAACTATCACAATGATACAAATACAAGGTATTTACAAAATGCAATAAGTTTGATGGCCATTTCTCTTGAGCCGCCAGCTGCACCAGTTCCTCTTGAAACTCGCTTAACTTCGCCTCCTCGTTCGCTGCGCTCTGCCTTATCTTTGGAGGGTCCGTCAGTGTCTCTGCAATGGTATCCAAAACCAGTCCAAAACCAGATCAAAGGTGTCACAAAGTTTGAGCATATCGTTGGCTGGGAAGAGCTTGCTGTCCATGTAGCGCTGCTCCAAAACCACATAATTGGGCAGTTTTCCTTTGCTGGCATGGGCCTTGAATTGTAACAGAAAAGTAAAAAGTACAATATTTTGCATTTTTGTTATTGTTTCGTAATCTTTAATGATCTTTTACAATTTTTTGTGATCATTCTTCATCTCCATGAGTTTTGGCAAATCCAAAATAAGCCAGCTGAGCCAAGGAAATGAAAGGTATGTCTGGTTTTATTTATTTTATTTTTAGAAAAAAATAATAATGTGATTTCAACTTGGAGAAAGGCCATTTAGCATTGACAAATTAGAGTGTATGTTATCTTTCAAATTCTTTGCTGAAATGCAGGAATATGGCTGCCTGCTCGATGATTTGAAGGTTTTGGGATGCATGATTGCTGAGTTTGCAGCAGTCAACTATATGATGGGGTTGTATGAATTGAAGCATTCCAGATACTTTTATCTATGCTATGCATTTGTCATAGTGAGGCTATTAAATATCCATGTCTATATGTAGTTAATTTCTCATTTCTCTAAGAAAATAAGGACTTTATGTTGTATTTTCCAGGAATAAACAGTTCATCGTTGTTGACTATGCGTGTTTCCTCTTTCATTGGTACATTGGATTTTATCTTGAAAGCTTGTGGGCTTCATATGTTACTGCTTTACAGCGTTTCCTTTGCAACATATGGTGCAATTGCTAGTTATGTTACAAATAATAATAATTTTTCTAAAAAATAACTCTATGTATTACACACAATATCCATTTTGTAGTTAACCATAATGTCATGAACCGTACACTTCATAATATTTAGTTTTTTATTATTAAATAATTATTTTTGAAATAAAATTTATAGTTATCATTATAACATCAATCAACTTTATGTATGTATTGGACACCAAATCATACTATTCATCGTATTGTCAGCCATAATGTCATTAGCCATATGCTTCATACCGTTTAAATTTATTACTATTATGCTACACGCATGCGTAGAGGTGTCAGTTAGTATAAGTTAGCATATGTCAAACACCTTAAATGAACGTGAAACACATATTATGCTCAATCAACGTGTCCAGATATTTATTTTAGGTGATAATATATGTCCAGGAAGTTGTACCTTCAGACTGTGCTCAGCATAAAACATCAGCATAAATTTTCAGTAGTAATAATTAATGCTGCAAAGAGAAGAAATTAAATTGAAGATTTAAATGGAATTTATAATTTACATATAAAAATATTCTACCTTTGGCGGGTTTTTTTCGTTAATATATATAATAATAATGTAAATTTATAGTTTTTATTTCCTTGGAATAATAATGTAGTTTTAAAGTTATAATAAACCAGATATTTAATTATATTGATTTAATTTTAAAATTGAGATTGAATTAGATTTCAGGACGAGTTTATATTATTGTTATTATTATTTCAAATATAAAAAGTTAAATGGTTGATAAATGAAGGTTTATATGTTTAAGATACTAGAAAGACAATGCGTTAGGTTTATAGGAATTCAAAGTTTAGGATGCGTTAGGTTTATAGGAATTCAAAGTTTAGGATTGTAGCTTATTTATTTGGTTTAAAAACTTTTTATATTATAAAAATTTATAAAAATTTATTTATTTTATTTTTTTAAGGAAAAAAATTAGAGTTTTTGTATTAAAGAAATAGAAGTTACATAGATCAGGAGCAAGGCATAAAGTGCCTGGTTACGCAGGAGATGTATTTTATATTCATATAAGAAAAAAAGAGAAAAAAAACAAAGCAACATCAAAGAGGACTGAGTAGAACTGGATAACATAAAAAAAATAACAAGCGACAATTAGGCCAAGCTCAGACAGGATACAAAAAAGGATCCATGAGTCCGATTAATTGAAAAATTAGATCTCAAAGGAGCCCGCATGCAGGATGAACCCATCAGCCAAGAAGGAGGGTCCTCAGCAACCCAGTTCTCCAAACTTTGATAATGGAGATATTTACCTTAGATAATTTCACTCCATAAACCCTTAACATTAAAAGCCCTCCAAATACTATAGGAGAAAAAGGTCAGATTAAAGTGCTTCGTATCCCTAAGGCCCTAGCCTCTGTTGAAGCCCCAAAAATCGGGTCTACAACAAGGGGGATACCCACCCGGTCCGGACCTTGGTTAGCAGTTCCTTTTCCGTTTGGTGTAGTGGGTCCGACTGGGGATAATGGGACCAGTTTACCAATTCTTGTGTGTGTGTGTTAAGAATAGATATTTCCTATCTAAAAAGGTTCCTAAGTGAAATGCTTTTATTCAATTTCTAATCTAATCATATGCAAATTGTATCCTAATTTAAACAGAAATATCTAATTCTAAACTAAACCCGGGATAAGATCTTGTTTATGCGATCTAAAATGATTTCGAATAACAACTGGTAATAAAGATCATTCAATTGCTATAAGAAAAGAATTCAATAAAGATAAACCATTTCATATAAAAATTTAGATGAAACAGTTGCGAGAAACATATCACATAATAAGCTATTTATACATTAAGCATAAAAAAATAGTCATCACCGTACAAAAGTGCCAAATGATAACTGAAGCATTCAAGCATCAATATATAAATAACTGAACATAAATATCACTTTTAACACAGAAGCAGAAAAAGTTAAGAGATAAAAGTACAATTTATAACTGGTTCTACTCATGAGCTAGAAGAAATAATGATTTATATCTTCTAAATCCAACATCTACTAAGAGTACAGAAATGCAACATCAGTAGCAGATACTAGACACAGATATCAATAAATCTCGTTCCATTCATTCATCAAAAACCTCCTCTGAGGGTGCAGAAGTGCATGTTCTGAGGATAAGTTTTTTTGACAAATTTCTGGACCCTTCTCTAAATGCATAAGAAGGGTTTAAATACTACTAACTAAATCTAATTATAATTTATTACAAAAATTTAGGATTCTGTTTAAATGACCGTCCTTTTTTTAGGGAAAAATAAAGTAAAATTAAAAACTAAATCTAAAATTAAAACTATTGACTAACTACTTATGAACTTGGTCTTTGAATTCGCAAGCATTCAGCATTGAGTTGAGCAGAGGTGGCCGGCCAACTTCAGATTTCAACTGCCCCAAAAAGACAGAATCGACAAGTGTAGGCGCGATCTTCTCAGCAGAATTAATAATGCAATTAAGAGTGCTACATTGACTGTGTGGTTTTACTAGATATGTCCAGTAAGAATCCCAATTTAATCTTGTCAATCCTTGAATTAATTTTTCTTTTTCTTCCGCCTTTTGTTTCCATTCTGTTTGTAATTATTGTGCTTGTGGTAAATATCCTGGAACAATTTCTGAAATCAAATTAGCCTTGTGCAAATTTTCATTTACACAATCAGTAATATGGCCTGCTGCTGTAGCTGACTCCTCTGCCGCTTTTTCGGCTTCTCTGATCTGTGCATCCCAATTATTGAAAAGTATTTCTTTATGACTGTCATTGATAATTGGTGCTCCAGCTCTTTTTCCTTCCTCTGTATTTCGCCATACCAAATAATTAGTAACTCTTTCATTAATTAAATCATAATCATGTCGTAATTCTACAACATGATTAGTGATTTTGTCACTTTCTTGACAAATAGAGTTCTATTGTGAAATCTTCTGGCATAATGTATCTTGTTGTTGAAGTAGTTGATTTTTCAAAAAAATAGATTCTGAGATAAATTCTGGAAGCTTTGGGTCACCTTTGTGCTCCTCTTGGATAATTTGTATTTGTTTCTCTTTATCAGCCAAGCTTTTCTGATACCCAATCTTCATTTGATGAAAATCTTGCTGTAACTTTTCAAATTTCATATGTGCTTCACTGTTGGCATGTGCTTGCTGCAATTGTTGTCGCAGAACCTGTATCTGATCTTCTTTTTCATTTAATAACAGCTTTACCTCAGATGCTTTGTCAATAGTCGCGGAGGCATAAGATCCTGTAATCTGAGATAGCTTAGTAAGATTATCAGTTGGGTCTGTAGTAGGGTCTTTCCATAAGACATCTAATTGTTTTGCATCAGTAGAGATTGCGCTCTCTAATTTTCTCGTTTTCCTTTGCTTTCTTACTACTGCCTTATACTGTGGGCTGTAAAATACATCCAAAGGAGGAATGTCCTCTATATTAAGTATAATTTCAGAAGAGGGAGTGATGGGTATATGTTCAGTTTCTGTGACATTGCCACTTATTCCCGTGCTTAAACCCTTTGTCTGTATAGGGGTTTGTGTATTCTGTCCTTCAACATTAAGAAATTCATTAAACGTTTCCCATTCTTTATCTAACTCAGTGCTAGTAGATGGTTGTTGTATAATGAGAGGTGGAAGATTCAACTGTGGAGTAGTTGAAGTCTGTAATTGTGAGAGCTCTTTTGACTGAGCTGTATCCGTGACTAAGCCTTCACTTTATCCTGATCAGATTTTTTAGAATTTTCATAAACTTCTTTATCAAACTTCGACTTAGACCTTTCTGAATCTGAGCTGCCACTAAGACTGACGCTAGGAGTTGGTTCCCTTGCGGGTTCCAAGCGTAAATTATCCAAAGGAATAGTGGTCAATCTTCTTTCTTTGTATACTTTAAACTCTTGAAATTCTTCTAGGGAGAACTGTGTTTGAGCTAAATTCAAAATATCTTTGAATGAACATTTTTCCTAAAACATATCATCAAAAATATCTTCTTCTCCAGATAATACTCTTACTTTGACTACGGTGGTGAAATCCTTGACAACATCATATGGGTCAAATAGCCTTCTAGAAAACTTGAACAATTGTAAGCATGTAATATTGCTTACTTCCTTAAACGCGTGACCAATATCAGATAATGAGAATGTTCCACAAGAAACAGGAAATTATGGCTAGATGGCCTTCTTCTTATCCTTTAATTCTTTTGTTAAACCTCCTTCGCTAGAGGTTTGATATGCAATTTCCCTAGCTATAAGTTTATCCGGAACATACAGGGGTAAAACATGAGGGGAAGCAAAACTCCCAAAAACCCTAACATAGGTAAATAGCTCTTCTCCAAACCATCTTGCGACAGGGAGAATGTCGACTTCTGCTTCCGGGGAAAACCTTGGAGCATCCTTATTATACAACTTTCTATGCAGACGCAACATTATGCCATGGAAAATCTTGTAAAAATGAGGAACGAATCTTGATTCCCACAGTTCTTTGTGATATACATGAATGGGCACATGTTCCTGAATTGTCCATTGCCAGCCCATTAAAGGGAAATTAGAAACAAAGCAAATTGAATCCATAATATAGGCAGACAGGTGAAAAAGAGAATAAATCCTCTGAGACACAGTCCGTTTAGACCGGTAATTAAAAATAGTAGTGGCTAAATTATCAGACAGTATTTTGGCCCAGTCTATAATGGTGGCGTTAACAGCAGCATTTAATAAGGGAAGCCATTCAGGAAAAATCTTATTAATGTCAGGCTTTCCAAAAAGCCTGCATAACATAGCAGCAGCAAAACAATATGGAAAGGTGAGTGAACCAGTACTGTACATACCATGTTTTTCTTTCTTCAATAGTTCATCTCTTTTATTCCATTCCTCAATGCGTTCCGCCAAATTCGCATTTTCCTTGGCAAATTTCTCCATAAATTGTTTGTTGTAAGTTGCCTGGGGCTCTGGCAAATGATACATAAACCTCAAATTTTCTGGAGTAAACGACCCAATTACCTCTTGTCCTTGAGTTCTGAATTGTCTGTCCGAAATGTCAATGGTATCCAGCACCCATTTGATCATGTCTGTATATGGGAGAATTCTGGGCCTTGCTGCAATCCGGTGCAAAAAACAACAAGCTAGCTCTGTAAGAGATGCTTCGGAAGAATTACTTGAACCCGTGGTAGCCGCAACCTCCATTACTCTTGGGTTTTCTTCTTCAAGAAAATTGAACATACCCTCCCAGGTGGTGATACTAGCATCCTTGTTGCAAGAAGTGTTCGCGTATAAGGAAGCCATCTCTTTATTTCCAGAACTCGAAACTTTCTCTTTCTTTCCCATAATGCTCTGAGTCTCGCTTTGTATAGTCTCCTGTTCTTCGCGCCTGCGGTTTTACGAATTAAGTGAGAGTAATGATATGATAAAGGTGACGAGATAGTTTTAAATGCTGAAGGCATATGAAATCTATTATTAATCATGAAATAACCCTTCGATCAAAACAAAATCCTTTTCCATTAATAATTGACAATCCATTCATAACTTGACATTAAGGCGCATAACGGGTCTCGATTTATGAAAATATTTTCTTCGTACAACGAGCTTCAAGAATCTGCGATAGTGTGATCTGCGATTTGCTCTGCAATATCGCAAAATCGCAGTATCTCAAATCATAGTTTTCATAAATTCAAATCATTGTAAAATCGCAACTTTCATATCATCACGATATCGAAATATTGCAATATCGCGAAATCGCAATATCGCAAAATATAATATATGAATAATATCCTTTAATATGTTTTCTACGATATGCGACTTGCGATAAACATTTTAGTGCGATGTCATTGGATTGTGGTATCGCAATTTTGAAGATTCTGTTTTGCTCAACATATATTCTACTTTTTGCGATGAATGCGATGTTTCCTTCAAAGAGAGATTTTATTCTAATCTATCTTAAGTTTGCTTAAAGATTTTCCAAAGAAATTTCTTTAAGTCCATGATAGTAAGTTTTATTGAAACTGAAAACAAACATCAATTTTTTTTTTGGATTTTTAAACTAAGGGTCCCCACTTATTTAGTATTATTACTAATACTAAATAAGAAGGGGGGTTGTTGCTGGCCACAACAATTGGCGATTCACTTGGAAGAACCAGTTATCTCTGCTTTTATTTTGAATTTCCTAAACTTTTCAAAACAGAAAATTTTCCAGAAAATCAAACTTTATTATAAAAAGACAAAGTACATTATGCTTCAATCTATGAATGATATTTCGTTTATTCTATGATCAACTTTGACTATTCACTTCCTTAAGTTAGTTCCTGTATCTACATCAGTCATTACTTGGTTTTAAAGATAAAAAAAAAAGGCTTCTCTGTAAATCAGTTTTAAATATGCTCATTTGTCGTAGGTAGAGCCACTACTACCAGCAAGAGTTTATAGCCTCGACACGGTTACCTGTTACCCAACAATGATCCTGTGTCCTTCTTAGAGAAATATACAATTTTCAAAGAGAAATCCATATTCACACTTATTTCTTTTATTTTTCTTTTTTCTTCTTAAAGAACAATGTTTTGATTTGGTATCCAATTTATGATAGTGCCATTCACTTGATTTATAACTTTGCTGAACAAGTTGGCTCGTGATGAGACCCCTTGCCTTTTGATTGCAATAATCTTAAGTCATTGCCCTGTTGTGATATGCAGTATCGGCAAAGTCAGCAAGCTATAATATCTATGATCATGATAAGTCGGCTCGTGATGAGACCTCTTACTCTTTAAGTTAAAAGTGTATCATTGGATTATTCCCTGAACTTTGAAATTTTCTAAGTGGGGAGGAAGTCATTGTTTCCTTAAGATAATTCTGGATGACAGTAATAGAGTTTTTTGGAGAAGAACTTTTCTACAGAGAATCTTCGTTTTGTTATTGATACTTTTCATTGGACTGATATAAAACAATCTTTCACCAAAAGTTGATTTTCATCAAAATTTTCAGAGTTGAAATTAATATCATTTCTAGATTAAAAACTTTTAACTGTATCTTTGGATAACAATGATCAATATTCTGAAAAGAATTCTATTTATATAAGTGAAGAAATAAAATTTAAAAAGAGAACTAGTATCTTTTTGATGAATTCCAAATGTAACCATTAACAATTGGTTTTATTATAACAAAATAAAAGGAAACTAATCTACAAAATAGAAGAATAATCTCTTATGGAAAATATTTTTTAAGGATCTGTCCATTAATAGGCAAAGACTCTCTTCTCCCTGTTAAATCTTGTAACATGAAAGTAGATGGACCTATGATCTCTGCAATTTGGAAAGGACCAAGCCACATTCGTTGAAATTTTGTATGTTTTCCTTTTTCCTCATGAGCCTTGTCCCATTTTAGAACTAAATCTCCTATCTGAAAATCCTTCCTAGTTATCATGTTTGAATCAAAAGAAGCTTTAACTAATTCTTGATGATGAGCATGAGTTACCTTGGTTTTTTCTCGTTGTTCTTCTAACTTAATTATTTCCATCTGCCTTAGTTGTAAAGAAGAAATTGGTTCTTCATCAATATATTGGACTAAGGCTAGAGAAGGAACCGCTAGATTAGTTGGAAGAACCACTTCTCTCCCATAAACTAAATTAAAGGGAGAAGTGCCAATAGGAGCCTTCTGCGTTATTCGATCTACCCATAAAGCATATATCAAAGATTTATGCCAATTTTTATGATTTTGGTCAATGGTTCACTTAATGATTCTGATTAAGTTTTTATTCGTGGATTCAGCTAACCCATTTCCCTATGGATAATAATTGGAAGAATATTCAAGTTTAAAACCTCTCTTGAGTGCAAATTCAGTCATAGCATTACCAGAAAAATATGATGCATTATCAAACATTAAAGCGGAAGGTAAACCAAACCTGGTGATTATGAATTGATCTATGAATTCAATGATATGTTCAGCATTAGCAGTCTTGAGAGGGACTGCTTCTACCCATTTCATAAAATAACCAGTTGCTGTAATGATATACCTATGTTGTTTAGAAGAATGAGGAAAGATCTCACCTATTATGTCCAATCCCCATTGATCAAAAGGTTGCTCAATGTTGACTGGTTGTAGTGGAAATGATGGTTTCTTTTGTCTTCCAGCTACAGTTTGACAAATTTGACATTTTCTTGCATAGTTATGTGAATATTTGAATAATGTGGGCCAGTAATAACCTGCACGGAGGATTTTATGTGCAGTAGCATCTCCAGCATAATGTCCACCTGCTGGCCCATTATGAAGTTCCTGCAAGACTTTTTCAGCTTCAGATTTTTCCAGACATCTAAGAAGAACATAATCATAATTCATTCTAAAAAGAACATCATTTACAAGCTGATATTGTTTAGCTTTCAACCTTAGAGCTCTTTTCTTGGTGTGATCGAGATTTGGAGGAGCATATCCATTCTTCAGATAAAATATGATATCAGCATATAATGATTCAACATCGTTTAGGCTTGCCTCATATGTTTGTATCTCTTCAGATGGTTTTTCAGAAATCTGTGATGCTCCAGCTAATATTTTCCAAAAGCCTTGACCTCTTACAATATTTGCTAGTTTGATCTCAATATCATATTCTTGTAAGGCAGTAATCCAATTAGCTCTTTCTCACCCACATATTTTTGGACTAAAAGATTTCTTACCGCTGGAAACGGTACTATGATTTTTGTATGGTTTTTGAGTAGAAAGGGTCTGAAATATTTAATTGCTTTGAAAATAGCATAAGCCTGTTTCTCCACATCTGAATAATTCAATTTAGCTCCCTGTAAATTTGAACTGAAAAAGGCAATTGGAGCTTTTGCTTTGTCTTGATTTGCTTGAGTAAGTATTGCAGCATAAGATTTATCAGAGGAAAATGTGTATAAAATAAAAGGATCGGAAAAATTTGGAGTTGCTAAAGATGTAGCATTGATAATTGCTTGTTTGATCAGATTGAATGCCTCATATTTATCCTTGCCCCATTTGAAGTTTGAATTCTTTTTAATCATTGCTTGCAAGGGTGATACAATTCTCGAAAAATCTGGCACAAATCTTTTTACAAAATTAATCTGGCAAAGAAAAGATTGCATAGATTTTTTATTGTGAGGTAAAGATATTTTAGAAATTTTCTTGATTCTATTAGGATCGATATGAATTCCAGATTTTGATACTATGAATCCAAGAAGTTTTCCTTCACTTAATGCAAAAAAGGATTTTTTCGGATTAAGTGAAATTCCATACCTTTGACAGCGTTGAAAGATCTGCTTCAAATCTCTAAGATGATTGCCTCGTTTTTTTGAATATACAGTTATATCATCCAAGTAAATTACCACTAATTTGTTAACTAAACCTTTGAAAGCAATGTCCATAGCTTTCTGAAATGTGGCACCAGCGTTGATTAGACCAAAAGGCATCTTTTGATATGCGTAAGTGCCCCATTTGGTTCTGAATGTAGTTTTCAATTGATCATCAGGATGGACCAACACTTGATTGTATCCAGAGAAACCATCTAAGAAAGACATTAATTCTGATCCTGCAGCTGCTTGTAATATTTGCTCCATAGGAGGCAAAGGAAAATGATATTTTTGGCAGGCTCTATTAAGATTTCGAAAGTCAATGCAAATTCTAATATCTCCGTTCTTTTTTTTAACAGGAACCATATTGGAAACCCATTTAGAATGTCGAACAAGAAAAATAATCTTGGATTTCAATAACTTGTTAAGTTCAGATTTGATTTGGTTTTCTAGATTGGGGTGGATATTTCTCAACTTCTGTTGGATAGGTTTTTCATCATTGATCATTGGGATAGTATGTTGGATGATTGAAGTGTCATAAGTTTTGAGTTCATCGTAGTTATAAGCAAAGACACTTTTATATTGTTTCAAAAGATGAACATATGCTAACTTTTCTTCAGGAGCTAGGCCAAGGCCTAAGTTGATATTCTGTGGTTTGGCATCAGTTCCTAGATTTACTAATTCATAATTCAAAGTTGAACTTTTCAGTTTTGAATTGGTAGATCTTTTAAATCGATCTTTCAAATCATAAAGGTCTTCTAACTTGACTACTGATTTCGGCATAGCATTATTAGTGCTATCTTGGAGCAATTTTTTGTCATGTTGGTCTTCATCAATTATCTTATTGGTATAAGATCTTTCAGATGTGAGAAAATTTACAATATCAGGATCATCATTGAAAATCCTCCAATTGGTAACGTTATCAGGAATCTAGGGTCTAAAAATTAATTCAATTGAAAATCGATCAGGACTAAAGTCTTCTGCAGGAATGAGCTTGGAAGCTACATTAGCTAGGAGGTCTGAACTAGCATTCTGAATTCTAGGAATTGATGAAATATTAAATGCTATAAAATGTTCAGTCAGATCTTGGACTAAAGATTGATAATGCTTTAAATGACCTGATAAACAATGTATAGTATTGCGTACCTGTTTAATTACAATTTCCAAATCTCCAAAAACTTGTAGATATTTGATGTCTAATCCGATTGCTTTGTATAATCCTTGAACTAAAGCCTCGTATTCTGCGGTGTTATTAGTGCAATCAAATTCAAGTCTGCAAGTTAGCATAATTTTGTTCCCTTCTGGACTAACCAATACGCAACCTGCTCCTGCTCCTTCATTAGAATTAGAACCATCAAAAAATAATTTCCAAAATAAAATTTATTTACAGGGGTATCTACAAAATTAATACATTTAGAACTATCTGTTTGAGAAAATTTTTCTATTTGAGATAGAACAAAATGTTCTAAATAAGGTGAAGTATGAGCATTAAAATTTCCTAAGAAAGAATCAAGTGAATAATTGCCAATGATATTACTGTTGTATGCAACTGGTTCATTCTATCCTTCCAATTCTGTTACTATGTATTTCTGATGTTTTTCTTGTTCAACCTTTATCTGATTTGGTTTACCATTGTAAGGAAGCCACATATGCAACCAATCAGTTGCGAAATATCCATGAAGTTTTTTTGACCAATCTCTGCTAAGAATTAAGCCATAAAATTCTGGAATATCTGCAACTAAAATATCAATGACTTGACATACCTTTGGATTAGATGATAGCCTTATGGTAACCTGATTTAATTCGCCAATCACTTCCACTTGCGATCGATCAAGTTGGACTATGCGCAGAACAGATTTTTGTGGTTGAATGTTTAGCTTTGCACATATTGATTTTGGTAGAATATTAGATGAAGCTCCAGAATCTACTAAACAATTATGCAAATTTTTATTGAAAACTTCATAAGTAAGAAGAAATGGAGGAGTATGAGATCTCGACCTTCCTCCAATTAAAGCGATATTTTCTAGATCAACTTTACTGATCGCATTAGCTGGAGGTCTTCCCATCTCGTTGGAAGCTTGAGAAATTACAGGATCAGGCAAAGTTTTTTCTGGTACAGCATGTAATTCTTTTAAAAGTACCTTTTGCAGGTGCTTTAACTTGCTCAATTCATAAAAAGTGATGTTAGCCCTAGTCTTCTTCATGTCTTCTATGATATTATACTCCATTTCATATGGAACAATTAGTGTTTTCGATGGAGTTGATGAATCTGTCTAGACTGGGCTAGTTTGAATTGCTTTAGATGTCGTTTTCTTGGGTGCAACTTTATCTTTATTCAATGAGCTTGCGCTCTTTGACTTAGGAGTAGATTGAGGAGGATCAAGTTGATTTCTACTTCGAGTGCTAATCGGGGATGCTTCTTGATCTTCCTCATCTAGAAGGATGAAATCCCACATACCTTGTACTTCTACAACTTCTTCTTCATCAGTAGTTTCTTCAGTAGCAGTTTCCTCTTCTTCTTCTTCTGATTCAGCATTAGTTATAGCATTTGGTGGCTTTGGATCAGTTGAAGGATTTCTTCTAAAAGGCTTAAAAGATTTTTTAGAAGATGTTTCTGCCACTTGTTTCTTAATTTCAACCATTTCGTTAGACATGGTTTTCAAAACTTTTTGTAGTCCTTCTAAATCAAATGGGTCTTTTGATTGCTTTTTCTTGGGATCTTCCTTAAAAGTGACTTTCTTGGATTTTCGTTCTTCTATCGCATTTTTCTTGTCTAAAGCAATGATACGTTTCTCTACTACTATTGCCTCCTTCATGTTTTCTGCTAAAGTTGGTTTGTTAGCCCTATCAATAAAGATTGCTATGTTTGATGGTAAAGCAGAAATGTACCATTCACTTCGCACCTCTTCGCTAGGCTTGGAAGCAGTAGGAATTTTGTTTAACAATTTATTGAAACGTGAATTGAAATCCTTGACAAGTTCCTTTGAGTCAGCTCTAAGATTAGATAGATCATTGATCAATGTTTTTGTAGACCTGTCATCACCAAATTTAGTCAAAAATTGATCTTGAAAGATATCCCAAGTAGTGATAGATCCAGATGGTAATGAAAAATACCATGACCCAGCTGCTCCTTGTAAGGTATAGGGAAAAAGTCTGACAACAACATCTTCATTAGTAACTCCATTGAGATTTATGGACAACATAAAATTGTTTATATGTTCTTCTGCTAGCATGCCTGCTTTAGGATTAAACTTAGGCAGCCATTTTTCAGGATAGGCTGGTAATTGACTCAAGGGTGCAGGCATTAAGACTGCCCCTAGATTATTCCATGGCATTTGGGCCATTGCTGAACTACTAACAGAGGAAAATGCAGAAGATGATATCTGTGATGAAGATATTACTATTACAGATGATTGAGAAGGTGATGTAGAAGTTCCAGTGGAGTGAGGGATAATAGTATGAAGTGGAGGGGTGGACGGTTGACTTTGTAGTGAAGAGGTTGAAATGGATGATGATGAGGAAAGAGTATCGCTGTCAAACCCTTTAGGTGATTTCCTAGCTCTCTTCCTTGTAGGTAGAGGTAACTCGGTTGGCTGAATGCCAAGCTTATCACTCTGTAATCTGGTAAGAGGATGAGCAGGATTATATTGCGAAGTTACACTGCCTTGAGATTTATCAGATTTTTGAGGTGATATTGAGAATCGCTGAAGTTTATGAATCAAAGATTCAACTTCAGGAGGTTCAATAGCAGTTTCTTCTGAAAAGTCAGGGTTTGTAGCAGTGTCTATTGTTCTAGTGACTTTTGGCTCTAGATTTACAATTTCTGAGTGCGATGGAGAAGTCAGGGGAGATCGTGAGGGTGATTTACTCTCATAATGGTGTTTAGATTTAAATTTACTTGCCATTCATAGTTCGTGGCCCTCCTTCTAGCGCCAAATATGTTGAAGCCCCAAAATCGGGTCTACAACAAGGGGGATACCCACCCGGTCTGGACCTTGGTTAGCAGTTCCTTTTCCGTTTGGTGTAGTGGGTCCGACTGGGGATAATGGGACCAGTTTCCCAATTTGTGTGTGTGTGTTAAGAATAGATATTTCCTATCTAAAAAGGTTCCTAAGTGAAATGCTTTTATTCTATTTCTAATCTAATCATATGCAAATTGTATTCTAATTTAAACAGAAATATCTAATTCTAAACTAAACCCGGGATAAAATCTTATTTATGCGATCTAAAATGATTTCGAATAACAATCGATAATAAAGATCATTCAACTGTTATAAGAAAAGGATTCAATAAAAATAAACCATTTCATATAAAAAGTTAGATGAAACAGTTGTGAAAAACATATCGCATAATAAGTTATTCATACATTAAGAATAAACAAATAGTCATCACCGTACAAAAGTGCCAAATGATAACTTAAACATTCAAGCATCAATATATAAATAAATGAACATAAATATCACTTTTAACACAGAAGAAGAAAAAGTTAAGAGATAAAAGTAACATTTATAACTGGTTCTACTCAGGAGCTAGAAGGAATAAATACTTATATCTTCTAAATCCAACATCTACTAAGAGTACAGAAATGTAACATTAGTAGCAGATACTAGACACAGATATCAATAAATCTCGTTCCATTCATTCATCAAAACCTCCTCTGAGGGTGCAGAAGTGCATGTTATGAGGATAAGTTTTTGACAAATTTCAGGACCCTTCTCTAAATGCATGAGAAGGGTTTAAATACTACTAACTAAATCTAAAAATAGCTTATTACAAAAATTTAGGATTCGGTTTAAATAACCATCCTTTTTCTAGGAAAAAATAAAGTAAAACTGAAACTAAATCTAAAATTGAAAACTATTAACTAACTACTTATGAATTTGATCTCTGAATTAAAGCATTCGGCATTAGTTGACGAGAGGTAAGTAGTAACTTCATGTTTCTTTGCGAAAGGACATAATTGGAAAGTGTAGGCGCGATCTTCTCAGCAGAATTAATAATGCAATTAAGAGTGCTGCATTGACTGTGTGGTTTTACTAGATATGTCCAGTAAGAATCCCAATTTAATCTTGTCAATCCTTGAATTAATTTTTCTTTTTCTTCCGCCTTTTGTTTCCATTCTGTTTGTAATTGCTATGCTTGTGGTAAATATCCTGGAACAGTTTCTGAAATCAAATTAGCCTTATGCAAATTTTCATTTACACAATCAGTAATATGGCCTGCTGCTGTAGCTGACTCCTCTGCCGCTTTTTCGGCTTCTCTGATATGTGCATCCCAATTATTGAAAAGTATTTCTTTATGACTGTCATTGATAATTGGTGCTCTAGCTCTTTTTCCTTCCTCTGTCTTTTTCCATACCAAATAATTAGTAACTCTTTCATTAATTAAATCATAATCATGTCGTAATTCTACAACATGATTAGTGATTTTGTCACTTTCTTGACAAAAAGAGTTCCATTGTGAAATCTTTTGGCATAATGCATATTGTTGTTGCAGTAGTTGATTGTTCAAAGAAATAGATTCTGAGATAAATTCTGGGAGCTTGGGGTCACCTTTGTGCTCCTCTTGGATAATCTGTATTTGTTTCTCTTTATTAGCCAAGCTTTTCTGATACCCAATCTTCATTTGATGAAACTCTTGCTGTAACTTTTCAAATTTCATCTGTGCTTCACTGTTGGCATGTGCTTGCTGCAATTGTTGTTGCAGAACCTGTATCTGATCTTCTTTTTCATTTAATGACAGCTTTACCTCAGATGCTTTGTCAATAGTCGCAGAGGCATAAGCTCATGTAATATGAGATAGCTTATTAATATTATCAGTTGGGTATGTAGTAGGGTCTTTCCATAAGACATCTAATTGGTCTGCATCAGTAGAGATTGTGCTCTATAATTTTCTCTTTTTCCTTTGCTTTCTTACTACTGTATTATACTGTCGGCTGTAAAATACATCCAAAGGAGGAATGTCCTCTATATTAAGTACAATTTCAGAAGAAGGAGTGATGGGTATATGTTCAGTTTCTGTGACATTGCCACTTATTCCCATGCTTAAACCCTTTGTCTGTACAGGGGTTTGTGTATTCTGTCCTTCAACATTAAGCAATTCATTAAACGTTTCCCATTCTTTATCTAACTGAGTGCTAGTAGATGGTTGCTGTATAATGAGAGGTGGAAGATTCAACTGTGGAGTAGTTGAAGTCTGTAATTGTGAGAGCTCTTTTGACTGCGCTGTATCCTTTACTGAGCCTTCACTTTTATCTTGATCAGATTTTTTAGAATTTTCAGAAACTTCTTTATCAGACTTCGACTTAGACCTTTCTGAATCTGAGCTGCCACTAAGACTAACGCTAGGAGTTGGTTCCCTTGCGGGTTCCAAGCGTAAATTATCCAAAGGAATAGTGGTCAGTCTTCTTTCTCTGTATACTTTAAACTCTTGAAATTCTTCTGGGGAGAACCGTGCTTGAGCTAAATTCAAAATATCTTTGAATGAAAATTTTTCCTGAAACATATCATCAAAAAGATCTTCTTCTCCAGAGAATACTCTTACTTTGACTGCGGTGGTGAAATCATTGACAACATCATATGGGTCAAATAGCCTTCTAGAAAACTTGAAAAATTGTAAGCATGTAATATTGCTTACTTCCTTAAACGCGTGACCAATATCAGATAATGAGAATGTTCCACAAGAAACAGGAAATTGTGGCCATATGGCCTTCTTCTTATCCTTTAACTCTTTTGTTAAACCTCCTTTGCCACAGGTCTGATATGCAATTTCTCAAGCTATAATTTTATCCGGAACATACAAGGGTAAAACATGAGGGGAAGCAGAACTCCCAAAAACCCTAACATAGGTAAACATCTCTTCTCTAAACCATCTTGCGACAGGGAGAATGTCGACTTCTGCTTCCGGGGAAAACCTTGGAGCATCCTTATTATACAACTTTCTATGCAGACGCAACATTATGCCATGGAAAATCTTGTAAAAATGAGGAACGAATCTTGATTCCCACAGTTCTTTGTGATATACATGAATGGGCAAAGGATCCTGAATTGTCCATTGCCAGCCCATTAAAGGGAACTTAGAAACAAAGAAAATTGAATCCATAATATAGGCAGACAGGTGAAAAGGAGGATAAATCCTCTGAGACACAGTCCGTTTAGATCGGTAATTGAAAATAGTAGTGGCTAAATTACCAGACAGTATTTTGGCCCTGTCTACAATGGTGGCGTTAACAACAACATTCAATAAGGGAAGCCATTCAGGCAAAATCTTATTAATGTCAGGCTTTCCAAAAAGCCTGCATAACATAGCAACAACAAAACAATATAGAGAGGTGAGTGAACCAGTACTGTACATACCGTGTTTGTCTTTCTTCAATGGTTCATCTCTTTTAGTCCATTCCTTGGTGCATTCCGCCAAATTCGCATTTTCCTTGGCAAATTTCTCCATAAATTGTTTGTTGTAAGTTACTTGGGGCTCTGGAAAATGATACATAAACCTCAAATTTTCTGGAGTAAACGACCCAATGACCTTTTGTCCTTGAGTTCTGAATTGTTTGTCCGAAATGTCAGTGGTATCCAACACCCATTTGATCATGTCTATATATGGTATAATTCCGGGCCTTGCTACAATCTGGTGCAAAAAAGAACAAGCTAGCTCTGTAAGAGATGCTTCGGAAGAATTACTTGAACCCGCGGTAGCCGCAACCTCCATTACTCTTGGGGTTTTTTCTTCAAGCAAATTGAACATACCCTCCTAGGTGGTGATACCAGTGTCCTTGTTGCAAGAAGTGTCTGCGTATAAGGAATCCATGTCTTTATTTCCAGAACTCGAAGCTTTCTCTTTCTTTTTCATAATGCTCTGAGTCTCGCTTTGTATAGTCTCCTGTTCTTCGCCCCTGCGGTTTTACGAATTAAGTGAGAGTAATGATATGAGAAAGGTTACGGGATAGTTTTAAATGCTGAAGGCATATGAAATCTATTATTAATCGTGAAATAACCCTTCGATAAAAAAAAAATCCTTTTCCATTAATAATTGACAATCCATTCATAACTTGACATTAAGGCGCATAACGGGTCTCGATTTACGAAAATATTTTCTTCGTACAACGAGCTTCAAGAATCTGCGATAGTGCGATCTGCGATTTGCTCTGCAATATCGCAAAATTGCAGTATCGCAAATCACAGTTTTCATAAATTCAAATCATCGTAAAATCGCAACTTTCATATCATCACGATATCGCAATATCACAATATCGCGAAATCGCAATATCGCAAAATATAATATATGAATAATATCCTTTAATATGTTTTCTGTGATATGCGACTTGCGATAAACGTTTTAGTGCGATGTCATTGGATTGCGGTATCGCAATTTTGAAGATTCTGTTTTGCTCAACATATATTCTACTTTTTTCGATGAATGCAATGTTTCCTTCAAAGAGAGATTTTATTCTAATCTATCTTAAGTTTGCTTAAATATTTTCCAAAGAAATTTCTTTAAGTCAAAGATAGTAAGTTTTATTGAAACTGAAAACAAACATCAAATTTTTTTTTGGATTTTTAAACTAAGGGTCCCCACTTATTTAGTATTATTACTAATACTAAATAAGAAGGGGGGTTGTTGCTGGCCACAACAGCCTCCCAAGTCTTGAGGGTGGTAAAGAGAGTCAAATTTAATAAGGTGGAATTTTTTAACTTGTCATGTCTCTGACCACAAGAGTTTAGTGAATATGACAATTATTTTATGGATGATCGTCACATGAAAAAGTAATAAATGCATATAGTGATATTTTGTGAAGGACATATTTAATCATCATCACCCTACCACCAAGAGACATACATTTATGATCCCATAGAGAAAAAAAAATTGTATTGTAAGGATCAGCCAATCCCAATCAAGAATGTGGTAGTGGCATGGTTTGAGTAAACAACCCAAGTACTTAAATCTCGAAGATAAAGGGATATGCTTAATCCCAGATAGGGAAAATATTTGCAGACAGGTTGCACTATCCTTCTCATCAATTATGAGCTTAGGTTTCTCCTTGTTAAGAATGAGGCGTGTGGCTCTTCCAAATGTAGATAGAATTTGATATAGAGATTCCCATTTTGAGTAATTAACAGTTCCAAAACCAAGGACAACATCTAAAAAAAGAAGATGTGTAATAGAGGATGTGGGAGAGACCCTGCATCGAGAGATAACACCATTTGATTTTGTTGTGTTGACACTTCTACTAAGAGAATCCATAACCAAAATAAAAAGGAGTGGGGACAGAGAGCATCCTTGTCTTAGGCCCCTGGAATTTTTGAAGAAATTTGTAAGGAACCCATTGATTAAGAGTGCCATTATGACCGAGGTCACACAAGCCATTATCTATTTAACATGGCGATGAGGAAACCTGATTTTTTGAAGGATCAAGCAGATGAAATCCCAATCTACCTAGTCATATTCCTTGAGGAGATTGATTTTCATGAGATATGAACTTTGTTTTATCGACTTGATCGAATGTATACACTCTTGAGGAATGGAAACTCCATCATGTATGCTCCTATCAGGGAGAAAGCCAAATTGTTTCAGGCATATATAGGAGGATAAAATATTTTTAACTTTGTTAGAAATAATTTTATAAATCACCTTATAAGTAGATTTACAAAGATAAATTAGCCTAAAGTCTCGAAAACATATGGATTTTCTTAGGAATTAAACTAATGAAGGTTGCATTGATAACACCTCAGACTTGTCTAGTAGTTCGATATTCTTCAACCAGTTGCAACAATTCATATCCCCTGATGTCGAAAAAATATAAATACAACTCCACTAGCCAACCATCAAAGCCTGAGATTTTATCTTTTTCCATCTCTTTCAGCGTAAGTAGGAGCTCCTCTTCAGTGATAGAGCTATCCATAAGAAGGATGTCGTCCTCAATCACTATTTTAGGGAAGAGTTTTTCTAGCTCGATCTTGTCTAAGATGGTATTCTCCCCAAGTTCTTTGTACTGACTATTGAAAAATCTAAAAGCCTAATTATTTATGTCCTTTAGTGATGTGAGAAATTTTCCCTCAAAATCCCTTATTTTCCAAATTCTATTAATATTATTTTTATTAGGAGAATCCCTATGGAAAATTTGGTATTTTTATCCCCACCTGTGATCCAAGAAACCCTGCTCTTAAGTCTCCACTCCTCCTCTTATACTTTTAGGATTATGTTCTTCCTTTGAATAAGGTCCATCACTAGATTCGTATGTTTATCACAGAAAAAACCGACATTATAAGGGTCCATAAAGAAGGCTATATTATCCTATGTCTTCCTTAGTTCTAGAATTTGTTCCTCCTTACATTTAAAGATCCACGCCTAAAATTTTTCCTTCAGTCTCTTGAGCTTGTAGCTGAATGATTCCATTTTTGATTTGTTAACAAGGATGTAATATTCCCAATTAGCAACAACTAATTGGCAATATTAATTTTTTTTCTGATTTTTCCTTTCTAATGTAGTTAGTCAATAAAGGGGGTGATGGGACCCATAACCCACACTTAGGAGATAATAATTCCCTAAAGTCACTTAGGCAAATTCAGTTGGCAACGTGGGGCCCAAGAGATCCAAGTAATAGTGCAGGGAGTGGGACAACGTGGAGGCAGTGTGGGCCAGGTAGCGCAGTGGTAGCGTGGGCCAGGAAAATGCAGTGGTAGGGATAGTGTGCCAAAGGAGGGACATTGCAGTTGAGTGGGGCACAGGGGAGAGCTAGGCTCTCAAGCATAAAATGAATAGGAGGCTCACCATTAAATCATTCTATTATGCATCTTTTGATTTTCTGTCTTTTAGAAATTGAGCACGGTTTCGCTTTTTAGCGAAGTCTACAAGTGTTTTTCAGCACGCGGGTGTCTCCGAGTGGAGATCCCAACGTCAGCCTTGGGGGACTTCGAGTGCCCACTCAGGTGAGGAGATCTACCATTTTTTTTCAGGGCATAACACTCAGCACTCTTAAGTCAGGAGCACACAGTCACTAAGGCAGCGGAGTCACACTCCAGGATTACGCAAACTTGGGAGGAGTCAGCATCGGGAGAGAAGGGAGATTAGGGATTTCAGCTTGGGAGTATTGTGAAGGGATCAACCCTTCAAAAATCATATTTTTCAATAGGATGAGGCCATCATTTGCAGTTTATCAATTCAGGGCCAGCGTACTCACCTGGAGTGCGTGATTTTCCAAGGGAGGTCAAATTTTGGGGTTAGTCATTCCGAGATTCCTTCCTGGGTGTTTCCAGGTTATTGGAGGAGATATTATATCCTGAGTTCCATATTTTTCTGAGCAGGGGAACAACCCCAAATAGATGCTACATTCCCCCAGTAGCAGTAGTTATGGTAGTAGCAGCAACAACAGCATCAGGAGTTATGCAGTCACAGAGAGAGCAGCCATTCATTGGGAGATTCTGAGAGTATTTCCATCTTGCTTTGAGCAAGCCAAGGTGCCATCATTCTGATCACCTTTTTACCCATTGTTATCTTTTAGATTATAATAAAATGGTTCAACGTTTCTCCATGTTTGCATTATTTTCGTGGTGTCTCTCTATTTTTTGTCGTTATTGTTTATGTTACTTTATATTGATGTCTATTTCCTATTCGGAATATTATAGTGGTATTAGAGCTCATAGACTTGCCTCAATCTGTGGAGTAGATCAGTTTATGACACCAGGAGGAAAACCATATAACACTTACCAGGGAAGGAGGTACAGAAGTTGAGAGCTTAGACTCAAGGCCACTTTTGGAGAAGGGGACTACGTTCCAGTGGTGAACGTAGAGGAGGAAGAACCTATGGTGAAGGAAAGAGATGAAGGGAAGGAATTCGGGAATATCCTCCTGAAATATATGCAGGAGATCTCGAGGAGGATAGAGGAGATGGGTTAGAAGTTTTCTGCGGATAATAGAAAGCTGGAAACCCCAAGGGGTTTTCACATCAGTGAGGGATCCAACACTTCTCATCATGCTCAAGAGCAGATCACAGCGCTGCAAGTAGTACCACTCACTCCCCCACATTCTACGATGCCTACATTTCTAACTACAGGCACTAGGACCGGAGGACCTCAGGAGCCGGAGGTGGTTAATTTTTGGGATTGTTTCGTAGATTATTAGTCCTATGGGCGAGAGTTTGGTGAAGCTCTCACTTTCCATGATTTTTTCCAGCTCAAGAAGGACAATAGATCCCGCAACCAGAATAGAGGTGCTGGGTACAAGTAGGGAGCTGAGCTGCAATGTACTGTGGGAAGGTTTTCTTGCCAACATTTGATGGGTCCTCTAATTGTTTAGAAAAAGCTTGGGTGGAGAAGCTGGACATTTATTTCCAGCTTAATCAGATGGCAGAGTGAGAGGCCATCAAGGTGGCAGCGCTACACCTTGAGGGAGAGGCCCATGACTGGTGGTTCCATGGGATGGCCACGCTGGGTGACTTAGTAGTGACAATGTATGTAGAGTTTAAACAGAGATTGGTGGAGTGGTTTGATCAGAAAGATCCATAAGAGAATTTTGTTGAGCTGACCATGCTCAAGCAGACTGGGAACCCGAAAAATTACATTTTTGAGTTCTTGACAGTTTGAGTGATGGTACCCGAATTTTCCTCAGCTAGGAGGATCTACATGTTCATTGACGGGATGGCAGAACCTTTGCGTGGGCTAGTTAGATCCACGAGTCCTGCTACACTTCAGGATGTAGTCGAGAGGACCAGATATTTGCAGGATGCTTTCCCTAGGACCAGAGCTCCTTTCCCCTAGAGACCAACATTTCAGCCAAAGGGGAAGGAAATGAGAGTCACAACTCTGAAGGGGAACCAAGGTCAGGGGCCTTTGGACGATGATACGCGGAGATACTTCAGATGGAGGAAGCTATTCTTCACATACCAAGGGCCATGGGCACTGGGTCAACGATGTGCCGCGGGGAAGGCACATTACATAGAGGTCTTCTCCAATTGTGAGGGGGAAGACGATGCCTATGAGGGGATAGAGACAAAGTTCAAAGTTGTAGTGCAAAGAGGGGATCATCCACCACCTCCTCCCCTAGGATTAGGAGGAGAAACGTTTGCACCACGGGAGGAGTCCTTGCATATTTGCGAGGGGTTCTGAAGTATTTGACACTGCGTGTTTGGGGCACCATTTAAGGACAACGTCTTTAAGTTCTAGTCGACAGTGGGGCCACTCACAAATTTATTGATGCCCAGCTGTTGGAGAGGAGGGGCCTACAGACAGAGAGCTTTGATGGCTTCTCAGTACTTGTACCAGGTTCCAAAACCATGTAGTGTGTAAGATACGTTCTGGTATTAGCCGTGACCATGGGGAAGTTTATAATGACAACTCATTTCTTTGTGGTCAACATTCCAGACACCAACGAGGTGCTGCGAGTGCAGTGGTTGATCACGCTGGGAAAGGTCACCATATACTAGGAGACCTTGGAGATGGAGTGGATGGACAAGAAGAGCGGTAAGCATGTGATGATCAAAGGCATGCATACATATCCTCCAAAGACAGTTTCAGCACACCGGATGGAGGTAGAATTCTGGAAAGGAGATACAGAGTGGGCGGTGGAGCTACGTATTTCAGAGGAAGTGGCCACAGGGCAGGAAGTTCACCCAGATGTGTAGTCGATTTTTGACAACTATGCTATGGTTTTTGGGGATGTACCTCCAGGACAACCACCGAACCAGGGATTTGGGTACACCATTGAGCTTGAGCAGGGTATTCAGGCTGTGATCACCACACCCTATAGGAATCCCAAAGCCTAAAGGGATGATATTAAGAGAGCCATTCATGAGCTCTTAGCACTAGGACCCATCCAGCCTAGTACAAGCCCATTTGCTACTTTTGTTGTATTGGTGAAGAAGGATGGCACACTAAGGATGTGCATCGACTATCGAGCTCTCAGCAAGAAAAAGATGAAGAACCGATACCCCATTCCATGGATTTAAGAGTTGATGGATGAGCTAAGGGGATCAAAATTATTCTCCAATATTGATCTAAGGTTGGACTACCATCAGATACGAGTGAGGGACCATGATATTCCCAAGACTGCCTTGAGATGTCATTACAGCTATTTTGAGTTCTTGGTAATGCCCTTCAGGCTAACCAATGCACCGACCACTTTCCAGTATTGGATGAACCACATCTTCCGTGGTTAGTTGAGGAAGTTTGTTCTAGTGTTCTTTGATGATATCCTTATATACAGCCGCACTTGGGAGGATCACTTACATCACATTGAGGTTGTTCTGTGTATCTTGGAGGAGCAGCATTTCAATGCTAATCTCTCCAAGTGCAAGTTTGGGTTTAAAAATATGCTCTATTTAGGGCATATCATCGATGTGGACGGATTGAGGGTCTGCATGGAGAAGATCCGGTCCATCTGGGAATGGCTAGAGCCGAAGAATGTGACAGAACTCCGGGGATTTGTAGGCATTTGCACCTACTACCAGAAGTTTCTCAAGGGGTTTTCCCAACTTGCTGCACCCCTCACAGACCTCACCAAAAAGGGGGAATTCATTTGGATGGACACGTCGTAGAGAGCCTTTGATAGGCTCAAGGAGGCGATGAGTAGTTTCCCAGTATTGGCTTTACCGAATTTCATGCAGCCTTTCATCTTGGAGTGTGATGCTTCAGGAGAAGGAGTAGGCGCAGTTTTGATGTAGGGAGGCCACCCCATAACTTTTGAGAGTAGGAAATTATTGCTGAATGAGAGGTTGTATCCTATATACGACAAAGAGATGTTGGCCATTATGCATGTACTAGCCAAGTTCCGGCAGTACCTGGTGGGCAATAGGTTTCGGGTAAGGACTGACCACAACAGCCTCTAGTTTTTCCTAGAGCAGAAGTAGTTGTAGGAGAGGCATTAGAAGTGGATCAGTAAGATCCAGGCATATGACTTTGACATTGATTATGTCAAAGGGAAGAACAATGTGGTGGTCGATGCTCTATCACACAGACCGGCAGTGTTGTCTTTGATGAGCATAGACACAGACTTGAGGGCTCAACTACTGGTGGAGTACTCCAAGGACCGTTTTTGCCTATGAGATGTTGGATGGCCAGGTCATATATGACAGGTACAAAGTGATGGACGAGGTTATTTACTTCAAGGACCAGATATTCTTGACTAGGGGTTCTCATCTCAAGGATAAGATACTACGTGCCTCCCATGACTCACCATTATCGGGCTATCAGGGATTCATGAAGACCTACAGAGATATTAGGGAGAGGTTCTCTTGGAAGGGCCTCAAGGAGGACGTACTCTAGCATGTCCGTGACTGCAAAGTATGTCAGAGGAACAAGGAGGAGATGAGCCACCCAGCTAGATTACTACATCCGCTTTCCATTCCGGAAGGAAAGTGGGAAAGCATTTCGATGGACTTCATCACTGGGTTGCCAACGGTGTAGGGCAAGGATTTCATCTTTGTAGTCGTTGATCGACTGAAAAAGTAAGCTCACTTATTTTCAATATCCGCACGGTACATAGCTACACAGGTGGCATAGTTTCTCTTCCGTAATATTTTCAGATTGCATGGTCTTCCGAAGACCATCGTCAATGTCAGGGATAGCCGTTTCACTGGGCGGTTTTTGGCAAGAGCTCTTTCATTTGGTGGGTAAAGAGTTGACTCCTAGTACGAGCTATCATCGTCATACGAACGAGAAGACAGAGATAGTGAACAAGTGGCTGGAAGGCTACTTGCGAAACTATGTCACAGGGCAACAGAAGACATGGTTGTGTTGGCTGCATTTGGGAGAACACTGCTACAACACCACTTTCCACATGTCTATCGGTATGTCTCTCTTTTATGCTTTGTATGGATATCATGCTCTGAATTTTGATGATGTTATGTTTGGATCTAGCAAGGCGCCTAGGGCTAAGGATTGGATCCAAGAGAGCCAAGATATACTCCGAGCTCGTAAGGATAACTTAGCCACAACACAGAATCAACAGAAGTTGTATGCTGACAGAGAACAGGTAGAGAGGAAGTTTGAGGTAGGGGACTTGGTCTACCTACGAATTTAGCCATACCAGTAGTCCACTCTAAAACAAAAGGGGGTCGAGAAGCTCAAGCCCTGCTTCTATGGGCCTTAGAGGGTGATCTGCAGGATAGGGGAGGTTGCGTATGAGTTGGAGCTGCCCACAAGTAGCAGGATCCACAACATCTTCCATGTATCATGCCTGAAAAGGCATTGGGGCAGCAGGTGTCTGCAATAGAGAAGCTTACGCCTACATAAGATGAGGGGAATTTGGCGTTACAACCAAAAGCCATCATAGACATGAGGGAGAGACAGCTACGGAGTAGGACAGTCAGGGATTACTTGGTGAGGTGGAGAAATTTTCCGGATGAGGATGCCACTTGGGAAAGTGAGAATATTTTGCAGCATCCATCTTTGCAGCTTCTTGAGGGTAAGAAACATTTTGGTGGGGAGGACTGTAATATTCCCAATTAGCAGCAGCTAATTGGAAATATTAATTTTGTTCAGATTTTTCCTTTCTAATTTTTTCAGTAAATAAAGGGGGGGTGATGGGACCCATAACCCACACTTAGGAGATAATAATTCCCTAAATTCAATTAGGCAAATTTAGTTTGCAGTGTGGGGCACAGGAGAGCCAAGTGATAGTGCAGGGAGAGGGACAACGTGGAGGCAGTGTGGGCCAGGCAACATGGGCCAGGACATCGCACTGGTAGGGACAACGTGGCCAAGGAGGGACAACAAAATTGAGTGAGGCCCAGGGGAGAGCTAGGCTCTCAAGCATAAACGGAAGAGGAGGCTCACCATTCAATCATTCTATTATGCATGTTTTGATTTTCTTTCTTTCAGACATTGGGCACGCTTTTGATGTTTAGAGAAGTCTGCAAGTGTTGTTCAAAACGCGGGTGTCTCCGAGCGGAGATCCCAACCTCAGCCTCAGGGGACTTCGAGTGCCCGCTCAGGTGAGGATATCTACCATTATTTTTCAGGGAATAACACTTAGCACTCTTCAGCCAGGAGCATGCAGTCACTAAGGCAATGTAGTCACACTAAGGGATTATGCAGTCTTGGGAGGAGGTAGCACTGGGAGAGAAGGGAGATAACAAATTTCAGCGTGGGAGTATTGTGAAGGGATCATCCCTTCAAAAATCATCTTTTGCAGTAGGAGGAGGCCATCATTTGTAGTTTATCAGTTCAGGGCCAACGTACTCACCTGGAGTGTGTGATCTTCCAAGGGAGGTCAAATTCCATGGTCAGCCATTCCGGGATTCCTTCCTGGGTTTTCCCAAGTTATTGGAGGAGAGCTTATATCGGGAGTTTCATATTTTTCTAAGCAGGGAAACAACCCCAAAGAGTAGCTCCATTCCAGTAGTAGCATTAGTTCTGGTAGTAGCAGCAGCAACGACATCAATAGTTACGTAGTCATAGAGAGAGCAACCATTCATTGGGAGATTCTAAGAGTATTTCCAGCTTGCCTTGATCAAGCCAAGGTTCCATCATTTTGATCACCTTTGTATCCATTGTTATCTTTCAGATTATAATAAATTGGCTCAGTGTTTCTCCATGTTTGTAGTGTTTTCATGATGTATCTCTATTTGCTGTAGTTATTGTTTATGTTTCTTTATATTGTTGTCTATTTCCTATTCGGAATATTACAAAGGAAGGTAGGTTGAATCTAGGAATTAGAGACCAACTCCTTAAAATCTTTCTCATTGATCCAATGATGATTGAAATTAAAGGGAAGAGAGCTTTGTTCCTCAGGACATGTCCATTGAATCATATTTTTTTGGTGGTTAGAGGCTTCATAAAATATATATGTGGCTTCCAGTTCATCCATCCATATAAATAGATAAGAGTGAACTAAGAATCTATAGAGCCTTCTCGCTATTCCCTCTTCTCTCACCCTTCCATTTCTCAATGACGAGCATAAATGGTAAGGGACAATGTCCACTAGAAAATCACTACTAAAAATATCCTTAATGTATTTTTCCAAGGGATGCAACCTAACTTTCTACCCCCAACATTCATTGGCCTCCAAGGTTAAGTTTAGATCACCAACTACAATGAGATTTTGTAATTCTAGTATGCCACTCCCTTTAATATTCTCCCAGAATGTTTTCATGTTTATATAAGGACCGTAAACGTTCAAAATTCATATCTTTTGGCTCATCCCCTAATAATATCTGGACAATATAATACCACCATTTGACTTCTAAGCTTTAAATGAGCATTTATTTGGATTCCATAGAGCAACTATCCCACTAGAAATTCCAGGAAATGGAAGCATAAGAGATCCATCATGGGCACAACTTAAGAAGAATTTCAAGTGCCTTGTACTTAGTAATCATTGTCTCCTGTAAAAGTATAAGATCAGGTTCCTTAGACTGTAAAATCCATAATAGGGATCTAGTGGATTGAGGTGATCCCAGACCCCTAATGTTAAAAGATATTATTTTCATCATGAAATTGCAAAATTCAAGAATCATTGCTCTAAGTTTCACTTGTTCCCGCATATGATAAGTCATCCCTCATAGACCCAGGATCAAAAGGAGGGATTAGGGCTTCTTCTAGTCTCTCAGAAAAAATCTCATTCAATTCAGATTTGATTGCTTCGCAAAGAGAAACCTTTCTGTATTTGGTTTCCTTTTTCCACCTTCTCGGAGGTTAATTTATCCCTGAAGCATGAGGTTTATTTTTCTCCCTTTATTGAAAGAATGTCCTATTAAGAGACATATGTTCAAGGCTCAATGAGGAAGCACCAACAACATGATCTAGGTCAGTATCCCCAGAAAGGGAAGAAGGGTCCAATGCTAATTTAGGTTTGAATATAATAGGGGAAAGGAGTGATAATTTTACACCCTTACTAGGGATTTGTGGTGGAAGCAAAGGATATATCCCACCTTGGCCAAGAATTTGAGCATTGGAAACTGAGACATGGGTGTGAATGTTCATGTTTTGATTATATTGTTCACGGCTCTGGAGCTGATGAGGGGTAGTAAATTGAGGGTATTCAGGTAGGGTGGCCTGTGATGCGAGTTCCCTAATGGGCCCATCTGACTAACTCAGATTTGATCTCTGGTCGTGAGACATTCAAAGGAAGAGGATCCGCCCTTAAGTCGATCAGGACAATTGGCCAGTAAGTGCCTGATTTTTTTGCACCCATTGCATTGGAATGTGATTCCTTAGTAGTCCACCTATTTCCTAATTGAATAGGTAACCCAAAATAATTCAATGGCCTGAGGAAGCCCATTTGATATATTCACCTCTACCAGGAACCAGGCCACCCTTTTTTCTAGTATCCCAATGCATCCTTCATCCACATAATAGACTTTGTCGATCCTACTGGCAATATCCGATATTGTCTTCTTTGACCATAGTTCGAGAGGAAGCCTCAGGAGCTTAGTCCAAACAATTTTCCTTTTGGGGTGATCCATGATTGGATCAAACCCAACATTCCATTTTGTAATATTAGGAAGTTACACCCCTTAACCTATGGAAAATCCAAAACTTTATTGGCATCCTATTTCGTTAAAAAAAATAATCCAAACTAACCATTCATGAGGACGTTGAATTTCGGTCTATATCCTAAGAGGGAAGACCAATTTCTTTAGGACCAAAGTTTCATTTGCACTCCATTGTATGTAGCAAATTCCCACCGACCCACCAAGACCCTTTTTTAAGTCTAACAACATTTTTACAAAATACGTCAACCCCCATAATTAATTTCTAGATCTCTTCTTGTGCCTTAATGGGTTTCCTGTTCCTGTTCTTATCTTTTTGGACTTGTAATACATCCTTGACGATGGGGATCCATGGTCTTCCAACTCTTTTTCTTGGTGGGAAGGATTACCAAGGAGCAAATTGGGGAGGGGATTTGATATTATGTCCCTGTCGGGTAGGTCTTTTTCAGCTCAAATGGTAATATCAATGAGCTCTTCCGCATTTGGAATATGATAAAAAATACTCTGGTGTCCATCCATTTGTATGGATGATCTGTCACATTTTACCAATCACATCTAAAGTTGAATAACCACCAGATTGGTCGTGAATATATTGCACCTCTATTGTTAATGGAAACAAGTAACATAAATCCTGCTAGCAATGCGCAATGAGTGGAGACCAAATGGAATTTGAAAATTCGGTGTAAAAAACACTTAGCTAGAAATCGAGGAAGAAATATGTTTTGGCATCCAATCTAGACCCTTCGAAAATGTGTATGGAAACCAATACAATAGATCCCTCCAACGACTCGCAATGAGGGGAGAACAAATGGGATTTGAGAATTAGCTAATAAAAAATCATAACTAAAAATACATCTATAAAATATAAATTACTTAATCAAATTAATCATAATTTTTTATTAAATAAGTATTAATCATGATATTTAAAATTAAACAACACCATTAGGTATAACAATGGCGAAATATGTTGCCGAATTCACATACGCCACCACAACTTGCCATCCACATCCTATTGCCAACCTTATCATTGTGCAACAACTTTGTGATACAACAACTTTGTGTTATTAACTATAATATTAGAAGCCTGAATTTCTTTTTTGGAAAAAGATCAACATGTTTCTATTAACAAAATTACCGTGTTTACATAAAGATAGATTTTCAAATGCTTTGACATATACTAGATGGTAAATAAAACTAGTCATCAGGCCAGCAAGCCAATTCCCCAAAAACTAAATACCAACGAACTCAATAGTCATTAGAAGCCTGAATATACCAAAAGTTGATTCTTAGGGTTGTTTTGTACATAAATGGCTCTGAAAAATATAACATGACATAATGGCTATTGACGTCATCCAAGAGAACAAAAATTGCGAGGAGAGGTGTAAATGCAAAAACTGCGCTCATATCGAGAGTGTTTCTTGCGAATACAATGGAAACTTATTTTTTCAGTGCCAAAAATTCAACAGAAAGAATGAGTCATGATGAAACATGTGACCACCACTACTGAGAATCTGGCAGTTTTGGTGTGCGGGCTCCCAACTAATTCCTACTCTTATGTTGTAAATCTTCTAATATGGCGATCCAAAAACCAGTTTCTAAATACAACACATGAGAACGGCAAGACAACAAAATAATAGCCCATAAATTAAACATAAATACATTTCCAGAAACCTGTACCATCAAACATCGGCATCGTAACATCTCCCTCTTTTAACGAAGTACCTATTTGACTTACAAATTGGCGTAGTATTTTTTTTTGTTTTAAAAATAAGGTGAAACATCTCACAACTTTCAAATCCATTCTTATTTGTGACTTTTTCTTGACTTACCTTGTATCATATATTACTTTTGCAAAGCATTTATTACCAATTGATTCGTTACCATCGTGAAATTCTGGTGCATTAGACATTATCTCTTTCTTGCTTTAAATTTTGTATTTCAATATTATCATTAATATAATGGTTTTTTTTTCTTTTTCTCTTACCTTTATACATAAGTATGCATTTAATTTCTCATATATATATATTATTGATATTTATGTTTGGAAATCATTGAGAGGGGTGAATTAGTAATTTAAAACATTGTTTTTTGCTCAACTTATTTTTTCTTATGTAGCTAATGGTTTATGTATATGCTCTATTATTGTTGGATCCTTTTTGTAGAGAGAGAAATTTGCAAATATACTTATTAAGAATTCAAGAACATTCACACAACATTCAAGAACCAATGCATGAAGATACTAGATATAAGTGGAAACCACTAAGGGAGAAAACCAAGAATTTTAGGATAAAAGTGATGTGAAGGAAAGCTACTACCTACAAGAGGAAACCTACAAAGAGGCTCCTACCTCAAAGGAAACTCCAACTTGTTGGGTATGTGTTATATTCTTTCCATGACTAGTCACGCGCGGGGGTTCACAGGGGGGGGCGGCAGCGCCCCGAGAAAAAAAATTTGGTCTTTATTTTTCGGTGGGCGGACCCGCCCATGCTTTTGTGCATGGGTTTGCCCATGGTTTTGGGGCATGATGGTTTTCGGCCCCTGGTATTTTGTAGATCCGGTCAACGGAACTACGTTTATGTTCTAATCCAGGGTTAATGGATTGGGGTTTATGTATGCTTCGGCATGTATATATGTGTTGTAACACTAAAATGAATATAATGAAAAATCAAGCTGGTCGTCCCGATTTGGGATCCAGGGGAAAATCTCTGTGTATATCTATTTTATGTTTTATGCTCTCGCTATTGTTTATTTTCTATTTTTGAGATTTGTTTGCAGATGATTTTTGTACAGGGTTAAAACCTACATTTGGTATCAGAGCAGTTTCGGCTTCAAGGGGACGCCTTTACTGCTGAGGGGTTTTTTTCTCGGGCCTGAGGTAGACCCTGTTCAGTGGGAGATCTGCAGGATTGATTCTTGTGGTGAAAGAAGATGGCGAGTGGCGGGAAGATATAGATCGAGAAATTTAATGGTCAGATTTTTGAGTTGTGGAAGCTTAAGATGGAGGATATGTTGGTGGATAAGAATCAGTGGATCGCGGTAGATCCGGGTAGTTCCGGGTACTAAGCCAATGATAATGTTAGATGAAGACTGGAAGAAGCTGGATCGGAAGGCAAAGAGTACAATATGGTTGTGTGTCTCAGATTCATTATTGTTGAATGTATCTGGGGAAGCTACAGCGAAGAACTTGTGGGAAAAACTTGGGACTTTGTACCAATCTAAGTCTCTGGTGAATAAATTGTTCTTGCAGAAAAAGCTGTATAACCTGTGGATGAAGGATGGAGACTCAGTGACAGAGCATCTGAACGCCTTCAATACTGTGATAAGTCAGTTGTCATCTGTTGATATTAAAATCTCAGATGAAGATAAGTGCATCAGTTTGTTGTGTTCTCTACCAGATTCGTGGGACAGTCTAGTTATTGCAATAGGTAGCAATACCACTACCTTGAATTTTGATGACATTGTCTCAGCCTTGCTGTCGGAGAAAATGAGACGGAGAAATATGGAGGGCCAAAATGGAGATGCCTTATCTGTACAAGGAAGGTCCCAAAATAGAAACAAGAATAAGGTTTCGAGTGGGAGATCTAAATCTCCTGGAAAGTTTGTAAAGGTGTGCTGGAAATGCGGAAAGGAAGGGCACTACAAAAAGGACTGCAGATCTAAAGCTCATGAGAAAGGAAAGGGATCTGATGATGCTCCTTTTTGCAGAGGAAAAAACCACCTTGGATGAAGGTGGGGATGTGTATTTGGCTTGTTCTTCAAATACACATGTAGATCATGAGTCATGGTTGATTGACTTGGGTGCATCCTTTCACTTCACTCCCCATAGGGAGTGGTTCTACGAGTATGAGTAATATGATGGCGGTGATGTCTTCCTAGGGGATAATAGGACGGCCAGAATCGTCGGATGTGGAAAAGTCAAGCTAAAGCTGCAAGGTGGAAGGATTAGAACACTTCCTAGTGTTCTGCACATTCCTGCATTGGCCAGAAATCTGATTTCTATAAGCAAGATGGATGATGCATGTGTAAAAAAAGTGTTCGAGAAAGATACATGTAAGATGGTTCAGGGAGCACTAGTATTAACGCGGGGAGTTCGGATTGGAACTCTGTACAAGCTTCAGGGCAGCACTATTATTGATGGGTGCAACAGTTCTGCGGTTCCCGAAAGTGGAGCGGAAATCATAGCGGTCTCTGGAGAAAAGACCATGCTATGGCATCAAAGGCTTGGACATATTGGAGAGAAGGGCCTTTAGATACTACATGGAAATGGTATGGTAGAAGGTATGTATAATAGCTCTCTGGATTTCGATTTCTGTGAACATTGTGTATATGGGAAGCTGAATCGGATGAGTTTTCCTTCTGGTGCTAAAAGGGCGAACAAGATATTAGAGTTTGTGCACAATGATGTGTTTGGAACTGTGTCGGTTCCATCACTAGGTAAGTCTATGTAATATGTTTCATTCATAGATGAATTCTCAAGGAATACATGGATATATTTCTTGAGGAAGAAATCTGAAGTCTTTGACAAATTTAAAGAATTTAAGACTCTGGTGGAAAACCAGACAGAGAAGAAGATAAAGGTGTTAAGGACAGATAATGGTGGGGAGTTCTACAAGAAGGAATTTGAAGAGTTCTATAAAAAGTGTGGTATATCACGGCCGAAGACTACTCCATACACACCTCAGCAAAATGGAGTTGTAGAAATAATGAACAGAACGCTGATGGAAAAGGCAAAAAGCATGCTCAGTGGTACCGAGTTAGGACAAGAATTCTGGTCAGAGGCAGTGGAGACTGCATGTGACTTGATTAACAGATAACCTTCATCAACGTTGGAGGATAAGAATCCACATGAGGTATGGACTGGTAATAAACCCTCTCTTTCACATCTGAGGGTATTTATATGTGATGCATATGTATATGTTCCAAAGGAGAAAAGGAGGAAGTTGGATAATAAATCTGAAAGGTGCATCTTTATTATACAAGGATGGTTTAAAGGGTTACAAGCTTTGGAACCCGGAAACAAGGAAGGTCATGTATAGCTGAGATGTGGTGTTTAGAGAGGTGAAAGATGTTGTTAAACATGAATTCCTACCAAAGGAACCTGAAAAGATAGAGTTTGAGCTAAAGGAGGATTAATCAGACTCTACAATAGAAGAAGACTCACAAGAGGAAGAGCCACAAGCTCCAGCTGTGAAAAGATCAGCTCGGGAAAGAAGACAACCAGAAAGGTATAATCCATCTGCTTTCTGTTCAAATTTTTCTTTAACTATAACTAATGATGATTCCAGAAACGTCAGGGACGTCGTAGATTCAGAGGATGGAAAACTCTGGAAGGAGGCCATGGTTGATGAAATGGCATCCTTGCATAAAAATGAGGCATGGGATCTGGTGGAGTTGCCGGCTGGAAGGAAGCCCATCGGGAGCAAATGTGTGTTTAAGAAGAAGATGAATGTCGAAGGCAAGGTGGAGAAATAAAAAGCTATATTGGTAGCAAAAGGTTATTCCTAGGTGCCAGGAATTGATTTTGGTGATATTTTTTCTCATGTTGCCAAAGTTACTTCTATTAGATTACTTTTATATGTTGTTGCTCCATTTGATTTTGAGGTAGAATAGATGGATGTGAAGACAACATTTCTTCATGGGGATTTGGAAGAGGAGATCTACATGAAACAACCTGAAGGCTTTATGGTGAAGGGGAAGAAATAACTAGTATGTAGGTTAAAGAAGTCTCTGTATGGGTTAAAACAATGACCAAGGATGTGGTATCAGAAATTTGATACCTATATACCGGGACTTGGCTTCACTAGAAGCAAGGAGGATCGTTGTGTTTATTTTAAATTAATTGGTGACCATGTTATTTATTTGGTCTTGTATGTAGATGATATGTTGTTGATTGGAAATGACAAAGAAATTATCTAAGATTTGAAGACCCAACCGTTCTCCAAATTTGACATGAAGGATCTTGGTGCTGAAAACTATATTTTGGGCATGGAAATTAAGAGAGATTGGGCAAAGAGGAAGCTCTGGTTAAACCAGAGGAAGTATGTCGAGACTATATTGCAGAGGTTCACTATGCAATATAGTAAATTGGTGAATGTTTTGATTCCTATAGGTACAAAGTTGTCTGCTGAATAGTGTCCCAAGACACAAGAAGAAGAGGAGGATATGTCCTGTGTTCCATATGCAAGTGTAGTGGGTAGGTCGATGTATGTAATGGTTTGTACTAGACCAGACATTGCACATGTAGTGGGAGTATTGATCAGTTTTATGTCATACCTAGGGAAGGAGCATTGGACAACAGTGAAGCGGGTTTTCAGATATTTGCGTGGCACTAGTGATTATGGCTTGTGCTACTAGGGAAGACTAGGATTGGAAAGAGTTTTGGACATTCGTGGTTTTGTTGATGCAAACTGGGCTGGAGATCTGGACCAAAGAAGATCTACAGGTGGGTATGTGTTTAGCCTATTTGGAGGTGTAGTCAATTAGATGAGTAAAATACAATCTGTAGTGGCTCTTTCAACTACAGAGGCAGAATACATGGTAGCCACTCATGCAAGCAAGGAAGCAGTTTGGTTGTGGAGATTGTGTTCAAGTATGGGGTTGGTGCAGCAAGCTGTAAGGATAGACTTTGGTAGCTAAAGTGCAATTTTTTTGGCTAATAACTTTGCTTATCATTCAAAAGACAAAGCACATTGATGTTCAATATCACCTTGTGAGATATTTGGTTGAGGCTAAAAGGGTGTTGCTGGTAAAGGTGGACACTTTGAAGAATGTTGCAGATGCATTAATGAAGTCTATGAGCATTCAGAGGTTCTCTTGGTGTAGAGAAACAATGGGTGTTGCAATGCTGGGCTAATGACTCAACTCTCCTGTGGCCCCCTGCAGAAAGAAAACAACAAGTGGGAGAATGTTGGGTATGTGTTATATTCTTTCCACAATTGGTCATGTGTGGGGGGGTCACAAGGGGGGCGATAACCCTCCTTGTATGTTGCGTCGGGCACAGCAGGGGGTTCACAGGGGGGGTGACAGCGCCCCGAGAAAAATTTTTTGGTCCTTATTTTTCGGTGGGCGGACCCGCCCATGGTTTCGTGCATGGGTTTGCACATGGTTTTGGGGCATGATGGTTTTTAGCCCCTGGTATTTTGTAGATCCGGTCAAAGGAACTACAGTTATGTTCTAATCCAGGGTTAATGGATTGGGGTTTATGTATGCTTCAGCATGTATATATATGTGTTGTAACACTAAAAGGAATATAATGAAAAATCAATCTCATCGTACCGATTTGGGATCCAGGGGAAAATCTCTGTGTATATCTATTTTATGTTTTATGCTCTCGCTATTGTTTATTTTCTGTTTTTGAGATTCGTTTGCAGATAATTTATGTACAGGGTTAAAACCTACACAACTCCCACAAATTTTCTGCAGACTACAACCCACATGAGGAACCTACCTAAACAAGCGACAACTTGTTCTTCATAAAGCTACAACATATAAAGGGACAATAATATCTCAATCACAATATCAAGTCAAAAGCATTGGTTACCTCATATACAATTTTGTTGTCAAGTCTACTGCAAATCTGCACTACTTCTCCTTTTCAACTATGTGCCTCTTCTTCTGCTCGTCTTCAACTTTTTTATGCATACTTTCAATTCAAAAGTTTTGTTTCCATTCCACTTTGTATATCATATAAGCACGCCTTATTAGTTGTTTGTATTCTTTGCAGGAATATGAAATAAGGAATTGTCTCTTCATTTTCAGTTCTGAAAAAAAGTGTACTATAAAATAGAGTTGAAATAAAACACCTCAATGAGTACTGATTACAAGAGACAAATCATATTTCTATTTTCTTATATCATACATTTTCTGTTCAATGAAAGAATATGTTTTTAAGCTTGTGTCTCAATATTTTATGTTCGATTTGACAATGTTCAACCTTCACATTGATTATCATAGCCTTTGCACTTCACATCACTTTCAACCTTTTACACTAATGGCATTCAACATAGATTATCATCAATGTGGTTAATGACATCAATGCCAATATTCCCAACATTATCCCCCTTTGGCATCGATGAAAACATAAATATTCCTTCTCCCTCCATAAATCTCCTTACCTTCCCCTTTGACATAAATGGCAAGAGGTGATAGTGGCCAAGTATTTTGTTGAGAAATTGTTTGTTGTAGAGAATAATCAATAGTAAAAAACCTTCATTCTCCCTCAAAAAAAAATATCCCATGCAATGTTGCAAACCTTTCAAGGTATCAAACCAGGGAAAATTTTAAGGATGGAATATATTCTTAAAGTTTAGAAACCTTGGCGAATCCTACTAGTCCATAGTATGCAATCTGTAAAATGTTTGGAGATATTTTTGTAAAAATATTCAAATTTCTAAGAATTCTATGTAGGCTTTATATACATTTTTGGAAATTTCTAGGGAAAAATAATTTCACACTATAAAATTTGGGTGAATCATTTTTAGAAAAAAAATGGAAATTAGCGAATCTTTTTTTAGAAAAAGTATAGAAAATTAGCCCACCTGCGAATATTAGCCCCTAAAATTTTCCATGTATCAGAAAAACTACTTATTACTTATGAGTGATAAATTAGAGCATAGAACCCTAAACTTTTCCTTAGAAGTTGTGACATAGATATTCACTGATGTAGACTTGGGATTGTGACCGTACATAGTCAAACTATATATATATATATATATATATATATATATATATATATATATATATATATATATATATATATATATATGACCACTATCTACCTAATGAATCATTGAACAAAAGGTGTTGAACAATGAATTTTGTCCAAAAAGGCATTGCTTTAATAAATCTGCTCCAATGAATGTACAAGGCATGAATATATACCATATGCATTGAACAGTGAATCAGCTCCAAAAGGAGTTGAAGCATTTTCTCTGTTGACAGTATCATGACAACGCTTTGGAGCCCTTGCTCGACATTCAAAAGGAGTTGAAGCCTTTTATCTATTGGCAGTATCATGACAACTCTTTGGAGCCCTTGCTCGTCATTTAATTGTTGAAGGATATTCCATGAACCAACACTCAGCCTCTCTAGTGCAGTGGTTAACACACAGTATTTAAGGAGACTGCATCAATGAGTATTGGCAATGTGATACTAGGCAATAGAAATACACGATATATATATATATATATATATATATATATATATATATATATATATATATATATATATATATATATATATATATATATATATATATATATATATATATATATATATTTGTATCATTTTAGAAGTATTGTTTCACTCATCGATAAGCACAATCAACGCATAAATTCGGCTAAGAGGACATTGGAGGCCACAAACATCACGGAAATATTATATAAATGTTGGAGTTCACGACCAATAAAAACAAACATCATGGCAATAGCATATAAATGTTGGAGTTCACGAGCAATAAAAATGTTGGATTCGATTGTAATATGAAAACATTGGAGGTCACATTCTTTATGAAGGCTTGTATTAGAAATTAAGTCACAATTTTTCTTTTGGAGGAACGATGGTTATTCGTCTACCTTCACGAAGAAGGTTGAAGGCTCTGCAACTCCTTACACTACAATGAGACTCATGCATTGGTTATCATCAGGTATGATACTTCTGGTTGTTTGAACATCTTAGGTTATGGTTGGTAGGTAGGGTGTGGAATAAATCTTCTGGTTGAGTCTGGTCTGTCGTATTTGTTTTATGTGGTGGAGTGAAGCTGCATGGTCCGAAGGTAGTTTTAGGCGGTGTAAAGGTTTATTTTTTACTGAATGGAAAATATTATTTGCTAGTATCAATGTTTTTCTAGGTGCAAGTCTCAGTATCTGTCAAATAGCGATTGGACATGGTATGTATGTGGGAGGCCGAATAAGTTTTTAGGGATGTGCAATTGTATCGGTCTCATATGGCCATGATGAAATATAAATAGTTTGTTTGTATCTAGAGGGAAGGTTTTGTATGTTGTTTCAATATGGTGTCAGAACCCAGTGTGGTCATACAGATTAGTTTACTGGCCATTGTAGCTTTCATCATCCTGTATGCTGTGTATAAGATGCACATAAAGGCTCTATCCATCAAGGTCGATGCAAAACCGAGGGACTAAGATTCATTTCCACGAGTCATCCAAGGTTTTTGAAGCCCAATTTTTGTCGAACTAGTCTAGATGGACACTTCTTTGGCATAATTGGTTAGATTCTTTCATCGTTTCTAGACCTTGCAAGGATTTTGGGTTTCATTTTTGTTTCCGTTGGTGGCATTGTGCCAGATTCTGTTGCTGTTATTGTTGTCATGTATGAACTGGTAAAGTGAACGTTGTTTCCTGGGTTTTTCGTTGACCCTGTCAATTCGCCACCCTTGATTCTGGTGATCTAGGGTTTTCCAGTGGTCGGAAAAGTTTCAAATCATCCCACTCCTATTGCAATCGCCCCGCATTCGAGATATCTGAAAAATTCCATTCCCCTCTGTATTTCACATCACATTCTTTCAAAAACGTATGAATTGGGGTTTGAATTTGGTATGAAAGCTCTAGCTAGTGGTACAATCTTGAGGCCTTCCTTGGCACGGGAACAATCAATCCAGGTTGTTCTTAGGTGGGATGGTGGCCCCTCATTAAGGAAATTTAATAAAATCTGACAATTATCTTGCATAAGCCATTTTTGGATGTCTTCCTGTGTTGGATGTGTTTAATTGGGTGGGTGGTGAAGCGATATACCTGAACACGTAAGTGAGTGGTTGGGATCTACAAGATGTCATTCCGGTGATCCATTAAACATTTCGATTAATTACTTTTAAGGATGGCGATTCCTCTTTAAGGAAGGTATTTACTTTTCTGACATCTTCATCTAATTTGGTCACACTTGGAGGCTGGTGACGTTGATTGATAATTAAGGACTCTAAGGTAAAAATAGTATTTGACTATTGAACTTGGGTGCTAATGGAAGAGGTCTTGGACATCTTATCATCAGACACATTGGCCCACAAAGCTCTTATTGTTACCACCTTGGTAGTTGATATGGAATGCATAGTTGACTTGGACCCGGTGGCAAGACTGATTTCACAGTCTTTTGAAAGGCCATCTAATAACATTTTGGACGGTGTTGAAAAACATAACATAGTGCCACATGGAGGAATGCAACACTCTCATCATGGCTCCCGCTGTCACAATAGTGGCAAAGTTCGGTCAGTGAATAACTGTCACAAACCAACAGTAGAGATTAAACAAGTTATTTTGGAGTATGAAGATTTATGGGGCCGGGTGGCTAGTCTACAAAATAAATCTCTTATCGGCCGCTGGTTACTATCTGATATGGCAGAAGTAAACATGGTTGAATGGGTGAAGACATATTGGAGTCCCATTTTGGGATATAATCCGAAGGTCAGTATGATGTTGCACACATGGTTCAACATTCACTTTATGCATGAGGACGATTGCAACAAAATTCTTCGAAGCGCATGGGTGTGGGTAGAATTTTTATGCAGTTATTGCCATCATATCTTGGTATATCTTGGTTTCAATCCAGTCATGGACGTGCCAAAAAACAAATTGGTATGGGTAAAGTTGCCTAGTCTCCCTCTTGAATTTTGGACCCTGAAGGCTCTGATTGCTATTGGAAATTCAATTGGGCACACCAAGCATGTTGATATGAGAATTTTAGGCACAAATGATAAGCACATTGCATGGCTTCTTGTGGAAGCAAGCTTTACTGGTGGACTGCCGGGGGATGTGGATTTTATTTTGGGGTAGAGGAGGCACAAGAAAAGGGTAGATTATTGGGGGGTGTCTTTCAGATGTTTAATATGCCATCATACTAGAAATTTAAAGAATATATTCCCTTTGCGGCTCAAGCATATGGGTCACTTCAAAAAAATCCACCGTGGATTTCGCAAAGGAAAGTCATCACTTGGCTCACAAGGCTGTGGCCCCTCGGGTAAGTCGTCTCTTCCCTCGTCTGAATATTTATTTGTTTCTGCTGATTCATTACCTAAGAGACGCCATTATCCTTACTATGTCTCTGTGCCTAATCATGTACCTCAGCCTCGTGCTGACTGTGCCCTTCTAGACTCTATCTCTTTGACTCTACCTCCATCAAATGCTCTCTCTTCTATACACAAGATAGCTGATTCTTGCCCTTCTAATAACTCTGGCAGACCTCCTCTGAACCCGAGCCTGGTGGGTTTTCCGACTGTCTCTCCTTCCATGCCTCCGCTTGAATGGGCTTCACCCCATTCACCACATGACCTTGAGGTGAAGGGTCGATATGAGTCCCCGAGAAACATGGTTGGGGGCAACATTGAGTCACTGCTAGGAAAATCGAATCTTGACATTGCTGCATTAACTGTTTTTGATAAGGCCTCTCCAGACCCTCCCCTCTCCATATCACCTGCTTCGGCTTCTAATATAACTTTGAGGAAAAAATCCAAATCAGGGTTAAGACATTTTAGAGGCCAGCTCAAGACCAAATCCTTATTCAAAGATGACTTGTATGACTTTTGTGATGTTCCTATCTCTTTCGTTGATGAAATCCGAGCACTTAGAGGAGGCAGCCCTCAACAAGTTTCCAAATGAATTATATAATATCACTCAATATTAGGGGCATAGGCAACCCCTCAAAACATCTTCGCCTTTGGTATTTATTCTATAAATTTAAGCCCTGTGTTTCTCTTTTCCAAGAGACTTTGTGTTCTTGCTCCAAAGCTATCATTACCCTGCTTAGTATTCGTCTGGGTTGGAATGTTGTCGGCATTGTTTCCATTGGCAGGGTCAGGGGTATGCTGGCCTCGGGGGTATGCTGGCCATGTGGAACCCTACTCTTGCAAATTTTTGGCCTTTTAAGTTTTTCGGGGGCATTATTCTATCTAGCACATTCAGGGGTTTTTCAGACAAGGTGCATTTGATTAACTTATATGCACAATGCAATCATCGGTTGTCCTTTTGGGAGTGTTTAAATTCATCGGACAATTTAGAAGTTGGCAATCTCATAGTAATTGGGGCTTTCAATGTTAATTTGGCTACAAATTAGATATGGGGGCAAAGATCTCGACAGGATCCTCTCATTGATCAAAGAGTCCGGATTTTTAATACTCATCATCTGCTAGACATTCGCCCTGCCCCTCTTGTCCCAACGTGGACCAATAGACGATCGGGTGCTGAGTATATTTGGAAGTGTCTTGATAGGGAAATGGTCCATGAGAAACTATCAAAAAATCTGGGGAACCTGCGGTCACAGGTGGTGGCTGCCTCATTATCTGACCATATGGAAATTGTTCTCTCATGGCGTAGGGAGCCGACTAGACATGGGATGCCTTTTAAATTCAATAGAGTATGGGTTAATGACCCTCATTTCAACTAGTTGGTGATTGATTTTTAGAAAGTAGATGATTCATATTCTGGGCTACATGTATGGAGAAATTTATCAGAAAAACTTTGAAGGTTAAAACTCCACACGAAATCATGGGAGAAGGGAAAAAGGATGAACTGTGGCTAGAATTGAATGACCTCTTTGAGAAGGTGGAAAAAATTTATGAAGCAATGAAGAAGGTATCTCTGAATTAGAAAACATATGTCACTATGGATGGGCTAGAGAAGAGAAGGGTGGAAATCCTAAAGATACAGGAGGTTACTTGGAAGCTTAAGAGCCGAGTTTAGTGGCTAAAGGAGGGTAATTTGAATACCAAATACTTCCATCAGATGGAAAATGAGTGTAATTATACTAATTCAATATGGAAAATTGAAACCATGAATGGTAATAAGGTATGCTCCACATAGGATATTCAGAAGGAGGCTTATAAATTTTTCTCAGAATTCTATAGGGCTGAAGATGGTATTGACTATAGAAGTGAAAAATGGGTCTTAGATCAAATGCCACATATGTTCGATCAAGCTGCTAATGAGTTGCTGGGGAAAAGTAGTTTTGAAGGATGAGATTGTGGCAGTTCTTAAATCCTTTGCTCAAGACAAGAGTCCTGCCCTGGATGGTTGGCCTGCAGAATTCTTCAGACATTTCTATGAGTTGATGGTGGATGAGATGCAATCATTCATTGAGCAGGCTCGGCTAATAGGATTCATCCTTGGTGACATGAATTCCACTTTTTTGGCTCTTATTTGTAAATCAACTACGCCCGAGACCTTCACTGATTTTATGCCGATCGCCTTATGTAATTTCATATATAAGATATCATCCAAAATCATTGCCCTAAGAATCAAAGGGGTCCTATCTAAGTGCATTTCTACAAAGCACTTCAGATTTCTACAGGGGCGGTATATACACGACGTCATGGCATCTGTACAAGAAGTCTTACACTCTATCCATTCACACAAAATGGAGGCTCTTATTATGAAGGTTGACCTTTATAAGGCTTATGACCGTGTGGACTGGTTCTCTTAAAGGTTGGTATATCAATGCAAAACATAAGGTGGATCATGACATGTATATCTTCTGTAAGGTACAATATCATAATCAATGGGATTCCTTCTGATTTTTTTGTGGTAGGGAGGGGTTCGCGGCAGGGGTGTGTTATGTCACTCTTAATCTTCATTCTCATCATGGATGGTTTTAGCAATTTATTAACGATGGCAAATCAAGCGGGGTTCTTTACAGGGTTATCCTTCTCTCCTTTTGTTAGTATTTCTAACTCCTTGTTTGTAGATGATTTACTCATCTTTGGAAATATTTTAAGAAATAATTGGTTTTACTTCATTTATATTCTTCTTCTCTTTGGTGTCACCTCTAGGCTTCACATCAACAAAGGGAAATATTTCCTGGTTTATGAGCATGGTGACATAAACGAGATTAATTTCATTGTGAATTTTCTGGGAGTACAAACCAAGCAGTTAGCAGAGGGCTTCACTTATCTGTGGTTTAGATTGAAGCCTTGTGGTTATAAGGTGGGAGACTCGAAATCGATGGTGGACAAGTTCAAGCATAGAATTCTTAAATGGACTCACAGGTGGTTGTCGTTAGGGGGGAGATACATTCTTGTACAAGCGGTCTTACTGCAGTTAGTGGTAAATTGGGCTCATTTATTCTACTTACCTGAACATATGGTTGATCTAATCAACACATCCATATCTCATTTCTTATGGTCAGGAGCTTCAAAGAAAAAGACGTTTCATCTTTGTAGGCTGGACAGTTTATCGATTCCAAAGGATTTTGGTGGATGGGGTCTCCTGAATGTCCGTTCATTTTTTAATGCACTTCTCATTAAGTCCCTCTCTCGCATTTTCAAAGGTCATGGAATCTGGTCTAAAATAGTGTGATTCAAATATGTTGAGGGTTATCCTTTTTTTCAAATATACAAGGAATCTATGCTCTAATCGAAGTCCGACTCCAAACTATGGAGGAGCTTTAAGAAAGTAATGTCTTTAATCGTTGCCCGATTGGTATGGAAATTCGGAAATGGTCAAAGTATCACGCTGGGATGTGATAGAGTACTGGGTATAGGTGATGGCTCGATATAGGAGGATAGACTCATTCACAGGTTGGCTCACAGTGGCATCTTTTACTTATCATAGGTGATTATGTGTTGGCAATAGGGCTCTCCGATATGAAAATTGGCAGAACATCAGGGGCTGTTGGATTTGGATGCTGGATCATTGCAGCATTATGTGACTAAATTACATATGGGTGGACTTTGCCTTCATCACGAGGGTGAAAAAATTGTCTGGGATGGGATTATGGTTGGGGTTGGGGATGGGATAATGGTGAAAGATATATATTTTCATATTATCTATAATAAACTTGGTGACATGACTCCCTCTGCTTTCCGGTCTTTCTGGAAATGGAAAATTCCAGGTAAGATTCTATTATTTAGATGGCTTGTATGGAAGGGGGAAATTCTGACTTGGGACTGCCTTATTAAACGAGGATTTCATGGGCTTGGATGGTGTCCCCTCTACCAGGATCACAAAGAATCGACTTCCCATATGTTCTTTTCATGCTCGTTTACTCATAAGATATGGTCTCTATTTCCACACTATCTCATTGATCCGCAATGGAGGCCAGATAATTTCATTAATACCCTCAAGGTTTAGGGAGCTATCAAAGTTAAATTTAAAGCTTTTCCCTTATTTTTGTTTTGGGAGGTTTGGCTTGCTCGCAATCGCCTTATCTTTGATGGAAAGCCAACTATCATATCTCACATTCATGGCACTATTATGACTTGGATTGCTGGAAATCCTTCCTTTGTTTCGTCTACTAAGGATCTGTCCATCTGTATTCGTCTACACCTTATTTATTTACCAAAAGTCTTCTTTGATGGTGCACAGAAAAGGGGGTGTTGTGGCTGTGGTGCATGGATAAAATTAGAGAATTCAGAGAGATATCAGATCTTCTGGAATGGTGGGATGGGCTCAAACAATAAAGTTGAGCTTCTTGAATTATGGAGTCGGGGGTGGCTTTCAATTTTCGGCTGCATTTGGTAAATATCTATGGTCATGGTAAGATCATCATAGATGGGATTTCTGGGAAGTCTTGCTTTTTCCCAAATGGTTTGTAGGGATGGATTGATCGTGTAAAAAATCTCTTGACCAAGCTTAATGACGCGCCTATGCAACATATTTTCAGAGAAAACAACTCATGTGCTGATGTCCTTTCAAATAAAGGCATATTTTTTCCTTTTGGTAGTATACACATTTCACATTTTCGAGATGCTCAGATGCTTCGGAATTTTGAATTTCCTATGCCATGAGCGCTCTGTATTTTTTTTTTGGTTAAGGATTTAAGTGTAACTATTTACATCGTAAGTATATGTCATGTGCACATAGGGGTGTTGGAGGTAAGTTGATGGATTGGTTCTGTGGAAGTGTCTCAAGCAGGCGAGCTAGTTCACTTCCAAGTGAGCCAGGTTATCATCAAGCGAGCCTATCATAATTTTTCTCCATTGCTCAAATGTTGGATATGGGTCAGACCATTCACATGGGGTTCTAATCTACCCTGCCATGGGTCTCGTGCTTTGAGGCATTATCTCTCTTTGATGCTCAAATGCTTGGATGCTGAAATTTTTTTGTCCTTGTATGTATTGCTTTTATCATTGTATGTACTCTTGTAGGTATCAGTCTTCATGACTGGGTGTGAAAAATTCTTTCTTTTTGTTGAATTTTTCTTATGGGAAGAACCAAGTTCATGTACAAGTTTTCTCCTTTTTTCACTTTCCTCATTTTCTAGAGATTATGCTGGGTTGAATGCTTATGATTATGGTCTTTTGATGGGCCTGGATCATGGGTTTTGATTTGATGCCTGTTGACATATGAATATGATAATGTATTGTTTATTTCCTTAATATAAACAATTTTTTTCCCTTTCTTTAAAAAAAAAAAAAAAAACCAAAAAACGTTAGAGGTCATTTTAATATAAATAACATGGGGCCTTTGTAATATGCAAACACTATAGGTATCAATAATATTGAACATTGTGCAATGTTGCATATCGAACGCTACATAACCCTGCATATCGGCATCTACATATAATGTTGCATATCGAATGCTACATAACACTAGAGGTATCAATATTTACGCTGGTGTCAACCATATATTAATGTCGGATGATTTCTATTAACGCTAGTGGATTTTTATTCATGCTGGTGTATTTCCAATTCCATTTCTACCTTGTAATACCATAATAATGCTAAATGATTGAAAAATATCCAACGATATGTGTGCCAAAGAATATATATGCCAAATTCGTGCCAACATAACGCTGGTACTTTACTTCTCTAGAATGAATTCAGCTAATTCTTTACTAGGGCACAAAACTCTGACTTATAGAACCATTCTGTCAATAAATCCCCTTGACTAACAAGTCGATTTAGTACAAAATGCCTTTGACCATTTTTATTTGTTTTGTAAAGGCAACTTACAGAAGAACGTAGGTCGGACCAAAGGTCGTATAAGAAATATCTTCGCGATTTCTCTTTGCATCACGAAGCATGACTTGACCTCACTCTATTATAAATTGACCTATGATGTCAATCTGATACATATAAGACATCTTGGAGAGGTGTGACTATCGACATTCTGGAGAGGGTCCAATGATAATACCATGAATTAAAGTCTCAGCCACTCTATATAATTAAGAATATAACATAGAGATAATTCCATTGCCTGGGAATTGAACCATGTCAAAGTTATATATGCATAGTGAAGGATGAAGATAAGCATGTCAAGTAATCTCAGCTCGGAACTCAGGACTATCCATGTATGGAAGTGAGTGCTATGCAGGGCTCTGCTTTTACCTTCATAGGGAGATAAGGGACAAGCATCACATATATTGGTTAGAACTTTGAGGCCATTTCCCTTCCATAATTGCATCTGTTGACATTGAGGCTCATCAACTGTGAAATCATTTGAGACACATCAGTACATCAAGATACAAAACTCCTATCTCCTATCATTTCATTCCTGGCACTGCATTTCCTACCATTTAGACTGCAATATGGATGCCCTTTTATCTTTTGTCATTGCTGCAAACACTACACCTCCTATCTACATGATATTAACGTTGACCATTCTGGAGAGGTTTAAAAAAAATCATTGCAGATATGTTAAAACAATGTAAACGTTGTCCTTTTTCCATTCAAACATTGTCCATTAACACGCTGAATGCAAATAATGTTGACAATATACCAATAAAGGTTGTGGCTGCCAATGTATAAAAAATAATAGCAATATTCAACAATTTTCCCTTGCAACATGCTTAATGTTTTTCTTTTTCTTTTTTTTTTCAGAATTTCAGAATGTAGTTTCTCATGCATGAGTGGTGAGTAGAAAATAATAAATATTTAATTAGCACAACCATATTTATCAATGTGGTTGATATAGGCCCATAGGCATATATTAAATATATATACAACCACATTTATCAAAATGGTTGATATACACTTATAGACTTATATAAACCACATTAATAATTATTAGATGTATCTTGCTAATTAAAAACTAATTATATGTCATTTTTAATAATTATATATATAATATAATTAATATATAATAGCAATTAAGTATTATTAATAGTACTTATTTATCTCTCACCATTATGTTATGATCAATATATATATATATATATATAGTTTGTGATCCATCTTAACTCCGGATCTATCAAGCGCTGAGAGGGATCAAATCTCTTGAGGTGAAAACCTCTTTTTTAAGTGCAAAACTTAAGGAAAGGTTTTCACCTCGAGAGATTTGATCCCTCTCGGTGCTTGATAGATCCGGAGTTAAGATGGATCTAGGCTGGTTTCAGTCATGTGTGACCAAGGAAAATCTATCATAATATGATCTCGAGTTAAGATGGATCTAGATCGGGTTTCGCCGTGCGACCAAGGAAAATCTATCGATAATATGAGAATGCAGCATGCTTAATTTTATGATAATATGAGGAACATATGCTTAATTTTATCAATAATATGTAAATACATCTAATATTAACATAACCATTTTAAATATGTTAAATATGTCTAAGATTTATTGAGTCATTTTAATTTTAAATTTGATTAGTTACCTTAGTTTGTTGAGATGATAAATACTGTAAAATAACTTTAATGATGAAATAAAATTTTGAATGCAAAGTGACAATGTAATAATATTGAATGATAGAAACTGTGAATAATAAGAATGTAGTCAATTATGAATAGTCTTCATTGTGATCGATTTCAAACTATTTTCTTCTACTATTCTTATTTTCACCCATGTTAGTTTTGTCATATTTTCATATTGATTATTTGAAAAGGACAGTTGGAATCGTAAACCATTTAAATATTTAGCTCGAGATGTTGTAGTAAACATCATACCTTGTCTCTCTTGCTCTCCAATATTAATAGGTTGAATTACTATAACACAAAAATCAATGTACATTTTCAATAATTTTTTGTGCTTACACTGAAATCATTGCACACACACTATTAATCCAATGACTTTAAAATTAATGTACCATCATACATCCAATTATATCAAATTAGAAATCAACATATACACTGAAATCAATGCAACTAATGCAAGAAATCAAATAATAATAGAAAACAACATCTACACTAAAATCAATGCATCTAATGCAAGTAATGAAATATGATTAGAAATCAACATCTACACTCAAATAAATGAGTCTAGTGTAAGTAGTAAAATAGGATTTAAAGCCAACATTTACATTGAAATCAATGCATCTAGTGCATGCAATCAAATAGGATTAGAAATCACCATCTACACTGAAATAAATGCATTTAGTGCAAGAAATCAAATAGGATTATAAATCATCTACATTTAAATCAATGCATTTAGTGCAAGAAATCAAATATAATTATAAATCAACATCTACATTGAAATTAATGCATCTAGTGCAAGCAATCAAATAAGATTAGAAATCACCATCTACACTGAAATCAAGGCATTTAGTAAAAGCAATCAAATAGGATTAGAAATCACCATCTACATTGAAATCAATCCATTCAGTGCAAGCAATCAAATAGGATTAAAAATAATCTACATTGAAATCAATTCATCTAGTGAAAGAAATCAAATATAGCCAAAAATCAAAATCTACATTAAAATTAATGCATCTAATGAAATCAATCAAATAGGATTAGAAATCATCATCTACACTAAAATTAATGCATTTAGTGCAAGCAATCAAATAGGATTAGAAATCATCTACATTAAAACCAATCCATCTAGTGTAAGTAATCAAATATCATTAGAAATCAACATCTACACCAAAATCAATTCATCTAGTGCAAGAAATCAAATAGGATTAGAAATCACCATCTACATTCAAATCAATGCATCTACGGCAATAAATCTTCTTCCCTCTCTCCCCCATATATATCTATATATCCCTTCATCTCTCCTTTTTCTCTTTATCTCACCCCACCAAACACACACTCTCTCTCACTCCATATCTATCAATTTCCTTGTCCCTACCTCCTTCTCTCCATCTATCTTTTTTTCTCTTCACCTTACATCTATATCTATATCTCACTCTATCTCTCTATATCAACTCCAAAACATAAACTCTCTTTCTCCAATCTATCTATCTATCTATCACTCCCTCCTCCTCCTCCTCTCTCTCTCTCTCTCTCTCTCTGCCCTCCCTCTCTCTCGCTTCTATCTCTCTTCCTTCCTGCTACCCTTTCTCCCTCTCTCTCCATCTTCTTTCTCACTCCCTCTCTCTCTCTCTCCATCTTTCACCCTCTATGTCTTTATTCTTACCTCCCCCTCTCTCCCTCTCCATCTTCATATCTCTTTCCCTACCTCTCTTCACTCTCTCTCTTCCTTTCTCTCCCCCCCTCTCTCTCTCTATCTTCACCTTCCAACTTTGTTACCATATGCCTCTCTCTCTCCTTCTCTCCCCCCTTCTCTCCATATCTCCTTATTTTTCTCTTTATCTCACCCCAAAACATACACACTCCCTCTTCATCTCTCCCTTGTCACTCCCCCTCTCTCTCCACTACTCACTCTCTATGTATTTATTCTTCCATCCCTCTCTCCTCATCCAGCTCCATTTCTCAATCCCTCCCTCTCTTCCCCTCCAAATCCATATTTCTATCCTTCCCTCTCTCCTCCTTTCTTTCAAGTCCCCTCTCTTTTCCTTCCTCTCTCTCCCTTTCTCTCCTACCTCCCTTTATTTTCCCCCATCTCTTTCTCTCTCTCCATATCTCAATCCCTCCCTCTCTCCCCCTCCAAATCCATATTTCTATCCCTCCCTCTCTCCTCCCCTCTCTCCTCCTCTCTTTCAAGTCCCCTCTCTTTTCCTTCCTCTCTCTCCCTTTATCTCCTACCTCCCTTTCTCTTCCCCCATCTCTCTCTCTCTCTCCCTCTCCTCCCCCCTCCCCTACAATCCTCTCTTCCCCATCACTCTCTTCCTCTCTCTCATCATTCCTCTCTCACCTCCTTCTATTTGACCCCCCAACTCTCTTTCTTTCTCTCTCTCTCTATCCTCCAATCCTCTCTCTTCCCCCATCACTCTATCTCACTCTCCAACTATCTTACTATTTCTATCCCTTTATCCTTCTCTCCCCCCTTGTCTCCATCACTTCTCCTTTCTCCTTCTCTCCCCCTTGTCTCCATCACTCCTATGTATCTTTATCCCACCCATAAGCATACACACTCTCTCTCCATCTCTCCCTTGTCACTCCCTCTCTATGTATTTCTTCTTCCTTTCCTCGCTCCGCCTCCAACTCCATCTCTCTATCCCTCCTTCTCTCCTCCTCCTCTCATCCTTTCTCTCCTACCTCCCTCTCCCTTCCCCCTTCTTTCTCTCTCTCTCACTCTCTACCCTCCAATCCTCTCTCCTTATCCCTCCCTCTCTCCTTATCTCTCTCCCACCTCCATCTTTATGTCTCCCTCTCCCTCTCTTACCCTTCTCTAACTCTCTCACTCTTCTCCCTCTCTCTCTCTTCATTCCTCTTCTCCCCTCTCCTTCAATTTATCTCCATATCTCCCTCGTCACTCCCCCTATTTCTCCACCTCTATCATATATCATGATATATTAATATATATTACAATATAATAAATTTAATATTGTATTAATCTAAACATATTAAATTTAATAATATTAATATTTTAATATTAATGTTAGGGTTAATAATGTTTTTTTTGGCATGGTATTCATAATAATTTGGTCCATGGTATTTGACCTTATACTTTATATATAATTAGATGTTGATTTCTAATCGTATTTGATATGTTTTTATTTATTTACCTTACCTCTTTATACCTCTTTTATAGTTATTTTTGTACCATACTTCTTTTATAAATATGTTATTTTGCCCATGGTATTATTAAAAGTTTGTCCCATGGTATTTGGCCCATGGTATTATTAATAATTTGTCCCATAGGCTTCACCTAAATAAAACCTCTTTTTGAGTTTTTGTAAATATAAAGTGGTTTATTGAGTAAATATAAAAATCAGTTTTATTTATTTACTATACGTCTAGTTTATTTATATTTTTATTTATTTACCATATTTTATTTATTTACCATATATCTTTTTTGAGTGTTAGTAAACCTCTTCATATTTTAAGTTTATATAGTTTAAATTTATTTTTAATGAATGTTTAATTGTTTATTTATATGTTTATGTAAGTTATTGTTTAAGCCGACATTTTTTTTGGCTTCAGACATACTTACACATCTAGGTCATATCAATAGAATGTACTTCTACAATT